>JAWQFY010000915.1:0-17540 GCA_037055185.1 Capillidium rhysosporum
AAGTATAGCTAACTTTATTATAAGCTTTAACTTAATTAAAGATACAAAACTACTAAAAAATATTAATTAAAAATTTAATTATAAATAGTATTAAAGTATAATAGGTAAAAAAAAGTATAAATAAAAGATTAAAAATAGTTAAAATAATTAAATAAAACTTTTAAAATTTAATAAAGTTAGTATAATTAAAAGTATATTATAAAACTAAATACAAAATATAAAAAAGTATTTACTTATATATAAATATTTATTAGTTTGTTAAATTATTAAAAAAATATATATTAAACTTATATAAATAAATACTTAATAGCTTTTATTAATATATATATATATATTAAGACTTTTTAAGTATTTATAATTAAATAATAATTAAAAATTAACTTTTAAAAAAATTAGTAATATCATTATCTTTATTACTTATTATTTATATTTTAGCTTTATATATTAGTTTTAATAACTAACTTTATATAGTTTTTTTTAATATAAGTTAAAGATTTTTTTTAAAGCTTTTTAATTTAAAAATTATAATATTAGTTATTATAATTAAAGTTTTTAATTCAATTTTTTTAGTAAGTATATATTTTTGTTAAACTTTTTAGCTAATAATATAAAATTTTATAATATATATATGTAAATAATTAAAATAAAATTTAAATAAAAAAAAGTATTAGTAATTTAATTTTAAAAATAGCTAAAAAATACTTTTTTATATGTTAAGCTTATTTTTAAATAATATTAAGTTACTTATTATATATTTATAAAAATAAACTAAGGCTAATAAAATTAAAAACATTTACATAAAAAATTAAAGCTTTATAAAATAAATTTAAAGTTAAATAATAAGTAGTTAATAATTAAAAAAATAAAAAATTTTCTAAAAGCTTTAAGTTAAAATTTAATATAAATGTAAATATATATAAATATAAATATTACTTATTTTTTAATATTTATATTTAGCAATTTAAAAAATAATATTTTCTTATAAGATTTTTAACAATTTAATTAATTTTATTTTGATTTAACTTACTTTTAAAATAATATAACAGCTTAAATTAAATATTTTGAAATAGCTAAAAATTATTAAATTTATATATTATTAAATTTTTTGATTAATTTAGGCACTTTAAAATTACTGTTCTAAAGTATAAATTAAAGTTAATTATAGTGTACTGCATTTATTTAATGACACTAAATTTAGTTTAATTTTTATATATTCTAACTATTCAGTTATAAATTTGATATAGTATATTACTATTGTAATTATTCACTAAATAATAAATAAAAAATTAAACTTAGTAATATGAAAATAGCCTACTTTAGTTTACTAGTACATCTTAAATAGTAAAAGTTCAATTAATTAATAAAAAATAATAAATTTTAAATAAAACAAACCAATACTACTTAAGGAGATAATAAATTAACAGTTTAGAGGAGCCTGTTGTAATAAGTTAATACTTACTAAATCCTCATACCTTTTTTTAAAAAGTAAAGTTAAAACAATAAATTTATTTAAGATAAAAAACTAGTCTAAGCCAATACTTGTTTCACATCTACAGGTAAATCATAGCAATTAAGATGAGATAGTTACTAATATTAATAAGAACTCGTTTTTTAAGTTCATTAATACAAAAAATTTAACATTTATACCTTTCAGTAGTCTTGCTATATACCAGCCACCTAAGATATCTATAATTAGGAATCCATATATAAAAAAGCCAGTACCACAGCTGCAAATGCTCTAAATTGAGAAGTAGTAAGAGAATGTTTATTCACACTATTTTACAAGTAATAAAAAACCAGGATTTTTATGACATGTATCAAACTACTCGCGTTTATCAACACAAAAAGTAATAAATATAGATTTAAAGATATTTCATAAATAAGAAAACCTTTTTAAACTTTTTTTCACATGTTAATATTTAAAGTTTATAGCCTTAGAGTAAGGTCGTAGAAAAGATTCAAAACATCCATGGTAGTCAAACTTCTTATTAATCCGAGTTATAATTGTATTGCTTTCAACTGTATTTTTACTTCGAGATACTTGCTAATTTTAGTTGGAATTGAGGTGGTTTGTATATGCTACAGGTATACACGATTATTTACATTACTAAAAAATAAATGTATAAATGAGATAAATATTTGACCATAACTAAAATATTGATATTGTTTATAATTTAATTACCTCATCAGAAAACTAGAAAATTAATTATTTCGATGCTAACTTTAAATAAATATAATCGCGTTATTAATATTCCAAAAAACAGTTGATTTAAATATAGTTTATAATTATATAAAAAATTGAAAAGCAGATGAATGTAAAAATGTTTAATAAAATGTTAGACCCGTTATAAGGGTTCCAAAAATTAAGCGTCCGACGACTTACAAGATAGCGTTACAATGTAAATCGACATTCACTTTAAAATCTAGGTGATAAAAGTTTTATCGGCAACTTACATTCGGTAGTTACCTCATTATGTAAGAGTCACTCCCTAGGTAGAGACGGTAACTTTTTACAAATTCAACATATCCAAGTTTATAGAGAATATTCGGAGTATTCATTTAATTTAAAGCCAATCAATTTAGTTATTGAACTATACATTTTTGAGAAATTTACACTTTCTCATTGGATTAAATTTACTATTGACATGTAGGCTGATAATATTTAATAAATATGGTACAGATCAATAAATTATCTAACAACTCATTGGCATATGTGACTTATGAGTTCTTTAGTAGTTGTAATTGCATTTTGTTGGATAGTATCTAGTTAGCTTTTTTGCTTTACTTTTAAATATTTAGTAGAGAAATTACTTATATACATTTTTATATACTTTTATATTAAAACTAGTAATTTAATTGCATAAAATTACTTACAATAAAGTTTAAATTAATTAAGTAAATACTTGAAATAAATTAACAATTCTTATATTTTTATAACTAATAGTTTTACTATAGTTATAAAGTATAAAACATAGTAATATATTTATAATTTATAAAATAAAAGTAAATTAAATAAATCAAAAAATTAAACTATAATTAGAAAACTATTAACTAAATACAAATTAAAAAACTTTATTATTTAGTTAAATTAAATTAAATTTTAAAATAACTATTAAAAGTTTTTAAAATTTATTATTATTATTTATTAAAATATAAAATAATATTTAATTAAATAAAGATTTTTTAATAAATTTAAATTAATTTAAAATATAACTACTTTAATAAAAATTAACAAGTATTTTTATAACTAATATACTAATAATAAATAATTTATAAAAATAATATTTTTTATAATTTTATTATTACTATTTTTATTTTCTATTATTAGAATAAATTTTTATTTAACTTTAAATATGATTTTTTAAAAAGTATATAAAAAGTAGCTATTTATATATTTTATTTAAAAGTAAATTTAAAAGTTATTATTATTTAATATATTTTTTTAGTTTTTAAATACTTATTAGTTTAAGTTTAGACTTTTTTTATTATTATAAAAAGAAAAAAAAATAGTATTATAAAATACTATCTTATTTAACTAATTAATATAAATAAATAAAAGTTATAAAAAACTTAAAATATTGCTAAAAAAGAAGATAGATATATAAGTTTTAATAAATTTTATTATAATTTTTTATTTTTTTATAATAGTTTTTGAAAATATATCTAAAATTTTTAGCTTAAAATATAAATTAAGAAGTGATAATATTGCTAAATAAAAAGAGTAAAACTAAGTTAGTATAATTAACAATATAATAAAAAAGTTAAATTTATTTTTTTATTTCTTATTTTATTTTTATAAAAGAGGATTTTATATAATATAAAATATATATACTATTATATAAACTAGAAATATTAAATTAATTAATTATTAAAACTAAGTATTATAATAATATTTTTTATATATTAAAAAAAAAGTATTTTATAAATTTTAAGCAAATAATAAATAAACTTTTTAAATATATTACTTTTATTTTATTATTTAATATTTATAGCTATTTTAAAATTTTTACAATTTATATATATATTTATACTATTTAACTTATTTCAAAAATAAACAAGTTTCCAATTATATTATATTTTATCTTACCTACTATACTAATTATCTTCTACTAGGACTTATATACTTATAAATTTATTATTATTTAATTAGTAGTTTTTTCAATCTTATGTTATATTAGCTACTTTAAATTCCACTATTTTTTTAGTATTTATTACAAACCTTATTTATTTTTACTTAAATTTTTCTAAAACTAGTTCAAAACTAGAAAATAGGCTACTATCCTTTACATCTACTTTTTAAATACAGGTTGAGCTATTTAAAGCATTTATTTTTAACTGTTTTCTTTAGATTTAATATATTACTAACAGTTATACACTATTTACACTATATAAACAAAGCACTTTATATTATTCCACAACTGCTTAAGAATAAATTGTTTAGAAAATTTATTGCTTATAAGAAATTAAAAAATGGTTTAAATTTTAAATAAATTGAAAGCTAATATTCTTGCTTAAAACTAAGGCAATGTGTTTTTAAGGGCAAGTATTGTTATTTTGGAATAAAAATATTAGTATTTAATGTTAGATATTTGATTGCTAACTAAGACAAGTAAGTTCAAGATAAAACTAATAAATAAGCAGTATTTGTAAAAAAATAGCTATGTGTAACACTTTATAAATAAATATAATGGAAATGATTTTAGATAGCAAAATTTTAAAATTCTTTTAGAAAAAAAACTAGTATTGTAAATCTTAAAAAATTAATTAAAAAAACACAAAAAAATGTCAGTTAAGTAAGTTGGTGAATTATCTATTATATCTAAAAACTAATTTAAAACTATTCCGATTTGATAGTTACAACTGTAACTCCACCGGATCCTGTTGCTTTTCTGACGTAGAAGTGGGAGTAGTTGGAGTAGTGGCTAAGAAGCTAGGATCAGGTTCAATGTACATAGATATAGGTCTAGTGACGAAATCAGTTATAAGTAAATCGCTAAACTGATCTAAGGCAGTGGAGAGGGGAATATGATCGGTTAGATCTCTGCGGGGCGCAACTGATAGTGCGTGGCGGTCATCCATTTGTAGATCCATAATGGATGAGTGATGGGCACCAGGGGAAAACCCAAGTCGTAAGGACCATTCCTTAGTTTGGTTCTCACGCTGACACTCGTACAATTCGAAAGTGATCTGAGCAAGATCTAAAAAGTAAAAAGTTGGTTAAGAAGGAATTAAGATATTAAATATGTACAATCCATTTCGCCGATATCTTCTGGTTTAAGACGTATAGGTAAACCACAGTTCAGTACGATGTTTAACAAGGTGTGTACGTGGGATTCTAAACAAAAAAAGTCAGGACTGTTATCAAAAAATAAACTCCACTTACCTTTAGTAAAGTAAAGCCTGGAAGCTGGTTTGTCACCCTCCTTACAGGATACCAACTCCTTGACTATGGCTTTGAGGAGCTGACCAGAGGTGAGCATACCAATTGACAATTTTTCCGAGTCAGTAATCCCGTACTCGCGTGGTGCGATCATATCAAAGAAGGTTTTGGAATTCTTGTAAAGTAGCTTGAGGTGTTGGAGGGAGCCGTCAGGGGTGGCGAAGATTCGTTCCAAGAAATCACGGTTATGCAGGGCATCGTATTTTAGGGAATCGTAGAGTTCACATACCTTACCGGGATCGAATTTGGTATCCTCCACGTCGCAGAACTCTAGAATTAACTTCTCCCAACGTTCCTTGAATAGCTGTGGGTTGTCATTACAACACCAGTCTTCCGAGGTGGGTAGATCGTGGAAGTTGGTACGCATTATGGTACGTAACTCGATCAAAGCGGCCTTGATCGCGTCTGCCAGAACTCTAGGATGCATGGAGGGATCTTCCACACCAGGGAAAGGTGTTTTTTCTAAAGAAGACCGCTTTAATACTTCACGTAATTCCGCCTTCACATAATCCATCTGCTCTTTGGCGTTATTACTGTCGTCCAGCATGTCCTTCTTGATGGTGATGAAGTCATCGGCTAGATTTTCCTTGTTTAGGAAAGATTTGGCAAACGCATCAGCTACAAAAATTAAATATGAGGTTATTAAACGAAATGCTTACCGGTGGCTATAACTCTACGTTCTGAGCTGGAGTAAAGTAAGACATCCTCTAACAAAGCCTTGTTTATGATAGTCAAATCCTTTCGCATATTCTCGCCCAAATCTGATGAATGGTGAATAGCAGCATGAGTGAACTGAAAGGAAGAACAAGTTTAAGTAAACTACAATTGGTATAGAAAAAGCATTACCTCACCACCCCATTTGATGATAACTTGTATTGAAACTAAATCTCCAGTTAATTTATCATTGTTAGGTTTGATTTGAACTTTAGTAGATGGAAGTTTGCCTTTCTTTTCCAAGATAAGTTGAATCTGTTGTAGAGGTTTAAGTTCTTTACATTTGGAATCTACACACTGTTGTACGATAGATTCGAAATTAGCTATATCAGTAGGATTCCGTAGTATAAGTTCCTCTTTGGCAACTTTGAGTTTATGGGCGATATCCAATGACTTCAATTTAAATTTAGCTTTCTGCTTAGGGGTACGGTCGGCGTGGCGGAAGACTGAAACAAACCCTTTCAAAGTCCAAGGTGATTCGAAACTGGATTCTTTCTTCATGAACGAGGAGAACCACTTCTGAGTGGAAACTGACTGGAACATTTCCCGTAGGATCGACGCCGATTCGTCATAGTATTGATCGTTACCTTTGACAAAAGACCAGCCGTTGACGTCGATCACGTAAGATTGACCACCCGCTCGTAACATATCTAAACCGCATACTCTCTGTCCAAACGCCATACATATCTTAGAAGCCATTTCTTGCTCTTCAGAAGATAGCTCAGTCACAAAACGCATCTCTTTACCATCTACATTACGCCGGACTACCCCATCTACTACCGGTGATTTTCTAGTTTCGGCGTGGGCATAGCTGGGTCCAACGGTATATACTTTAACGTCTTCAGGGTTATCTACATCTACAAACTTCTCGTATACAAAACTACCTTCCAAACGTAACTCGTTATGCTCGGGTAAAAATTGTGAACTTTGGTTAGCTACCTTACGGAACAGTCTACGAGTTCCTCCTCCCGTTGAAGAATGGTAGTAGATGTTAATGTTGTGGTCTTCACCATCCACCGGCTTCTCTACGAAAGGTTTTACCAAAATTTTACCGTCCACTTCAACAGTATCCTGATCGATTATCTTCAGTTCATTGTTCGTTTGATTTTTTAACTTTTCCTGGATTTCAGAAGGTAGCTTGCAGAACACTTCAGGTTCTAATTTAATACCACCATCCCTGTTTACAATCAACCGTTCAGGCGTAGGTACTCCGATATGCTCTAACATCATAAGTATAAGCCTTCGGTCGAACAATACCTTCTGCATATACAGATCGTTTACTGAAAAAGGTTGGCGTAACTCATAGTAAGCTATTGCTTTATCTATTGGGAACCCAGAGCTGAAAAATGATATTAATATGTCACAATTTGGCCAATCTTCTACCTCTAAATACAGTTTCAAAATATTAGTCGTGTTTTTAAAAAAAAAATAATTACGTTCATCCAGCAACACTTTATCACCAAAAATTATCACATCAAATTCATTGCCCGATATTATTCTATTTAATATATTACGCATAGGCTTAGAACGCGCTTTTACATCTACTGCACATACACCAATAACAGCTATGTAATAATAAAAATGATTAATAATATGTACATAGCTAATTACTAAAAAGTGTTAATTAAATTTACGTTTTTTCTTGCTGAAAGGAGGCATCTGAAAGAACCCCCTATAACTATTAGAGATATCTTTCAACCGTTGCATCTTAAAGTTAAAATAATTATAAGTATAAAAGGAGTTTAAAATAGATATCTATTTACTTGCTCTAGTTTCAAAGCTTTATACAACTGCAATATTTTGAGGTGTTATAAATATTGAGATTGATAACTGTTCTAGAATGTTTTAATAGCTTCTTTGGTGACTAAACTTTATGAATTTGAGTCATCAGAGCATAAGATTTTGAAATTTAAATATTTCCAGGAAATAAGACCAGTGCTTTATGGGTAATACAATATAAAGTGTACAGCTTCTAGGTATTGTATACCATTTATAGCGCTATTTTAATATCTCTTAAATTATTTAATACTATTTTAATGCCAGTTAGTTCTAGCCTGCTTTATATATATATTATTATTTTTCAAATATATCTTTATAAATATACTCAAAGGTAATCAGAGAAAATTCTTAAAATTACTTAACTTTAAAATAAATGGTATATTATTTAAGTAAGTTCACTTATTAAGTATTCTAAATATTAAAATTATTTATTTAAATTAATATAGTTTAAATAAATATTTAAATATAAAGCTTTTACTATTTAAATAAAAATAAAAATGCAATATTTTTAAAAACTAAACAAACAAAATGCAATATCTAGTTAATTCATTTAGTAAATCAACTAATATTTAATACAGTTTTGTTTTTGTATCCTTATTTTTTAATAAAAATTTTAACTTTTAAATGTTTTAATAATTAGGTATAGCCTAATTAACTAATTTATTTTTCTTTTCAATTTTAAGTTTATAAAATTAACTTGGATTTTTAAAATCTTCATTTTAAAAAATGTATTTAGCTTTAGTTAATAAATTAAAAAAAATTTAATTTAAATGTACTTTTTATATAAATTATAGTTTAAATATTTTATTGTATTATAAGTAAGTATTTTTTATAAGCTTTTTATTATCTATATTTTAAATTCTAATTCTTATAATAAATAAATAAATATGCTTTTAATCTATTTTATTAAATTTAATGTTTAATTTTAAGTTTAATAAAATTAATAATTAAAACTAATAAATATTTAACTTTTATTATTTTTAAACTTTTTTTTAATAATATAAATTTATTTTTTATTTTATAAGAAAAAAAAGTATATAATTTAGCCAAGTATAAATATTTTAAATATAATGTATAAGTTATATCTAATCTATAGTAAACTTTTATAACTTATATATATAAAAGTTAATTAAAAAAATATATTAAAAATTATAAAATATAAATTCAAATTAGTTTTTAAAATAATAATAATAATAAACTTATATTAAAAAATATTAAATAACTTTAATATAAAAAGTATTACTTTGGAAAAAAAGCTTTAAAAAGATAAAATTATAGTTATAAATAGTTAAATTAAAGCTATAAAACTTTAATTAATAAAAACTAAATAGTATCTAAAAGTATAAAATAGATAAAAAAATATATAAATTAGAAAACAAAATAATTAAAAAAATAAAAAAAATAAAAAGAAAAAAAGCTTTATTTAAATAAAAATTATTAAAAAAACTATATATTATAATTTAAATATCTTTTATTAAAAATATATTAAACTTTTAAAACTATAAATTAGATAATTATTAATTAATAATAAATAGCTTTAAAATTTAGCATAATCTAAAAAAGTAAAAATTAGTAATAAAAATAACTATATACTATTTGTAATATTTTTACTCTATTAATAACTTTTTGTTATATTTGCTATAAATTTATTTTATAAATAAAACTAGCTTAAAAGTTTAAAAATATTTAATAAATACTTTAATATATATTAGTTATATATTTTTTATTAGCTAAAATAATATAAAAAATAAGTTAATTAAATTATATAAAGATATAATAAAATAGTTCAAAAATATTAAAAATATAGTTTTTTTTTATAATTATAAAAATAAGTTATTAAATAAAAAATTAACTACTTTCAAAAATATTTAATTATTTATTTAATATTATATAATATATATAATAAAACCTAATTAATTTAATTAAATAAAGTTACACTTTTTAATTAATTAATAAAATTTAGTAATAATTAACTAACTATAATAATTAAAAATATACTTTTTATAACTATTATAGTTTTTTTTTAACTTATTTACTTTAATAATAATAATATTTTATTTTGTCTATATAATAAAGTTTTTTTTATTTTAATATCTAAATTATAACATTATTTCTTTTTTAAAAATAGCTAAATTTTATTTAAAAAGCTTAATAAAATTTTAAATAAATAAATAAATATTATTTATTTAATTTTATATACATATAAAATTTAAAAATTCATAATATATTTTACTAAAATTTATATATATTAAATTAATTTTTAAAAGGTAAATAAGTTATATAAATATCTAATACTTTTAAAAATACTATATTATTTTAAATTTTAAATATATTTTAATATATTTAAAAATTTTAAAAAGATTAAGACCTTAATAATTGAAATTATTTTTTATATTATAGTAAATAATATATTTAAATTTTCTGATAATTAAATGATATATTTGTTAATAATAATTTAACTTATAAAAAAATTATTATAACAACTTTAAAAAGTAATATATTTATATTAAATTATTATTTTAATATTTAAACTTATTATAAACCAAAATTATAAAATTTTATATATTTAGTATATAAGGCTTTAATGTAATTTTTAGTTATTATAGCAATATAAAAAGTAGTATTTTGCTACTAAATGACAAAATTATATATTAAAATAGCTAAATAGTTTTTTAAATAAACTTTTTAAAAAGAATATAAAATAAACTATCTAAGTAAAACTATATTTTTATAGCTAAAAGCTAAAATTATATTAGCATTAAAATTAAGTTATATATATATACTAAATATATAGTTTTATATGTTAATAATAAAGCTTTTAATATATTAAGTATCTTCTATATTTTTACAATGTAGCCTTAAAAGCTAAATTTGTTAATTTTTTAAGTTTTTTTTTAAAGTTTACATATTAGTTTATATTAAAAAATAGAATTGTCTATAAAAGTTTAGTAAAAATTATTATATAAATGCTAATTAGATACAGTTTCACATTTACAGGTAATATTTCTAAATATTTTGTCATAAACATGCCATAAATCAATTTCACTTTTTTATAATGCTATGATTTAAAAGTTATATTTAATATATAGTTTTCTGTAATTTAGTATGAAATACCAATATTTAATGCTAAGAATTTCAATAGATAAGTTCTACAAAAACATTTAATTGTTTAAGTGAAATTTTCACAACATTTTACAGATTTAGAGTGACATTTTTACTAAACAGATATATAAATAGATGCAGGGTAGCAAATCAATAGCGGAAATTAAATGCGCTAAAGATATAGCACTCTAATAATCAACCCATTTCGCAGTCTAATATCGGATTTTGGCTATATAGATAAAAATAACTATGAATTGAACAAGTTATGCTAGGAAACAGTTTTAATGTCCAAAATCCAATAGGCACTTTAAAATATAGCACAATTTTAGTATTTAAAACTTTATTTTCATTTTTATTTAATATTCACAAATATATTCGTAATTGAAAATGGATATTTTCCGATCTTAATAACTTACAATCTTTTTCTTAGTGCTGCATACTCCTTCGGAATAAATAAATATATCCACTATCCCTTTCTTCTAAATCCGGAAATCTGAACACTTGATTCGTCATTCAAACTGCAAACCTGCTAAATAAATTGGATATTAAGCTTAGCAAATGTCAAAGTTCATATAAAAGTGTAAAATTACAAAAACAAATTCTTTAATCCAAATTTAAAGATGAGTAAAGTAAAGCAGTATCAAGATCAGTTAGACAAGGAGTTATCCCAATACCCAATTTTCATTCAGTTAGAGAAGACAACCGGTGTACCTAAAACTTATCTCGTCGGAGGCGTGGTAGCTGTATTTGCTGTTTTAATCGTTTTCAACTTAGCCGGATCCCTTTTAACTAATATTCTTGGCTGGGTATACCCAGGTAATTTGTTCTAAGTTAATTTTATAACTTTTTTTAGCGTACGCTTCCTTCAAAGCTATCGAATCTCCTAACAAAGATGACGATAAACAATGGTTAACTTATTGGTAAATACAAATCTAGATTCTATTGTAACTGTATTTTAGGTGTGTTGTCGGTCTCTTCAATACTATTGAATATTTTACCGACTACTTATTATACTGGTTCCCATTTTACTTTCTCATCAAAACAGGTTTCTTAATTTGGTTGTTCCTCCCTTACACTAGAGTATACAGTTTTTATTTACAAATTTTTAATGCTTATTTTTAGGGAGCTGAAGTTATCTACAGCTTATACATCCGACCTTTCATGTTACACCATAGTCCAACCATTGATGCTTATCTCGGAAAAGTACAGGATGCTGCCAGTGGAAAACGTCAATAATTTTAATTAATTCACTTTTAAAACAAAAGGTCTTATCGATTAAAAACATTTAATCTATTTATGTTAAGAAACAGCTATGTAATATTTTAATTGCTGTTTTTCATTTAATACTTTAAAATAAGATTAAAAATTTATTAGATTTATGCAGGCTTTTTACATGTAATGTTACATTCAAAAACTTGCCATTTCTTTTCCAAACTTTATATTTTTAAATCCTACTTGGTTTTCTATAATATTATTTCTCACTTTGCATTGGTATTTAAATTTCATGTATGTTTAGTTGAAGAGTTACAAAGCTTTTAATTCTATTATAATCATCTATCCTCTTATATATTTTACTTTATAGTAATTTATTTATTTATTTTTTACTTTATATTATCTATACACTATAAATTTGAATTATAATTGAAATATAGTCATATATATAATAGTAATTTATTATTTATTATTTAAACTAATTTTATTACTTTCAGTATATAAATAATAAAATTTTATAATTGCAAATATTAACTAACAAATATTAAATACATATTTAGTTAAAAGTTAGTAAAAAATTAAAAAATGTAATGTTATACTAATTTAATGAATTTTTATTATATCATTTTTTTAAATGCTACTAGAATTAACTATAGTTTAAAATTTAAATAGTTTTTATTTTTATTATAAATCTAAATTACTAAAATATTTAGAAATTATTAACTTTTAATTAGTTTAAAAAATTTAAAAAGCTATAAATATTTTTAAAGGTATAATAAAACTTAGATTTAATTTTTAAATCTAAATTTATTAAATTAAAGCTTAAAAACTATAATAAATTTTAAATTATTAAGATTTTTAAGCCTTACTAGCTTAATTTAATAAAAAAATAGCTATTAAAGTTTTTATTTATATATTATATAGTATATTTATATTTATTAAAATAAAAATTTACATTATAATTATAATAACTAAAGTGTTACAACTAATAATAAGCAACATTACTATTTCACCTATTATTAATAATACTATTTTTATAGAAATTAAGAAAAATTAAGTTTTTAAGCCTAATTTTAAAAAGTTGCAAAATTAAAAAAAAAATTAGTATATGTAAACTAAAAAGGTTTAAAAAAATAAGTTAATTATAAAGATTTAATTAAATAATTTAATTTTGTTTTAGTTTTAGTTTTATATTTTATTAATTAAATATATAGATACTTTAACATTAATATATTAACTTTAACCTTTTACTGCTTTCTTTATTAACTACTTTTTTTAGCTAAATAAATAACATAAAACTATATTAAAATACTAGTTTACTTTTAAAAGTACTTTGCTATCTAATAAACTAAATAAAATAATATATATATATATATATATATATATATGCATTTTATTAAAAATATTAACTTTAGTTATTAATGTTACTATATATATATTTTACTTTTATTTAATTCTAATCTTGCTAATTATAATTAAAAGTAAAGCTAAAAAAATTAAATATAGTACTATCTACTTAGAATATTAAGTAGTTTTATTTAATTTTAATAATATTATTTTGCTTATTTAATATAATAAATACTAAATTAGTTATTTTTTACTACTTTTTAGTTTTTAAACTTTTATATTTAATAATCTTAACTAAAAGATAACTTTATTTAGTATTATATTATATTAACTTTATATAAGCTAATTTTTTTTTAGTTTTTCTACTAAGTATTTTATTTAGTAGTAGTTACTTTTAAATTTTACTAATTTACTATATTTAAACTTAACTAAGTTAGTTATTTATTATTATATTTTATAACTTTACTAAAAAATAAAGTAGTTTGAAAATTAACTTACTATAATTTTATTTTTTTTAAAGTATTATTTTATTTTTTATGCTTAATTTTATTATTAATCATTTTGCTAAAGCATTATTATAATTATTAAGTTATTAATTAAATATTATAATAGCTTTATAAAGCTTATAAAATTAATTTTTATAACTAAATATATAATTTTTTAAAATAAAAATAAAATAACTAAAAATAATAAATTTAGTAATATACTTATAAATATTAGCAAGTACTTGCTAATTAAACTTTTTAATGATTTTTAATAAAAAAATTTTTTTTTATAATTTTTTTTAATTTCTATTTAATATAATAAATAATAAATTAGTACTAAATACTTTTAAAATTTCTAAAAATTTTACTTTGTATTTATAAATTTATTAAAATTTTAATTTTGTTTGGTTATTAAGCACTTTAAATAAACTTTTTATTTTTAAATTTAAAAAAATTTAGCTGTATAACAAAAATAAAATAAAAATTAATAACTTAATAAAAATTATTTAAAATTTTATAAATAATACATTTTATTAATTATTTTTAAAATTCTATTTAAAATTTTCAAATATATTAATATTTATTTTTATATTTAACTTAAAACTATATCAGTTTAAATTGATTAATATATTTTTTAAAATTTTAATACAATCAGTATAAATTAATAACAATTAATAATTTAAATTAATAAAGTTATTATTAAAATTAAAAATAGTAATAAAAATATAATTTATTAAAATATTAAAAAAATAGGTAGTTTTAAACCTACCAAATTTAATATACTAATTAAATATATCATATAAATTACTAGTATATCTTAATAGCTATTTTATAGTAAGTATATTAATTAAAATTAAAATTCTTTTTTATAAAATCTTTAGAGTATGTAGAGATTCAATATATTTATCTAGATCTTGCTAAATTAAAGTTTAAATATTTTTAATAAAATTAAAATCAAGTAAGATAGCTATTCAAGAATATTGATCTTTTTTTTTTAAGTATATAGTATTAAAAGCAGCTCTATAAAGTAGTGCTTTATTATATATTAAAATAGTATAGTCAATTAAAGTTTTTATTTTTTTAGCAAAAGGAATATAATGTTTACCTAGTATTTTAATATAGCTATCAGCAATAACTGAGTTATTTATTTATACTATTCTTAACTTATCAAACATATTTAGTATATTATATATATTAACTTTAAATTCTTTAAAATGGTTATAATTATTATAAAAATGAGGATTATAAGCTAATACTTATCTAAATCAATATATTACTTTATTATTATAAACTTTAAATTTAGTAAAATAATTATTATTAGTTTAAATAATCTTTAATAGCTAGTTAATAGTTTTTAATAATATATTTTTAAAGTATTATAAATGTTAGCTAATTATTTTAAATATAATTGCTTATTTTTGACTATCTTTATAACCTTTAAGCTCTAAGTAAGTTAATAACTTAAATATTTTTTAATTAAATATTTACTTTTAAATTTAGTTTTTTAGCTAAGCTTATTTATTAGTTTTAGTATTTAATACATTATTTTTATAAAACTTTATTAAATTATTAATAATTTTTAGTCCAAATTATAGTACTTATCTTTTTAGCTTTATATAAAACACTTTTTTAATATTATAATTATAAATTCTAGCAGATATTAGACTTATTTTTAAGATTTTTGCTATAGCATTTATATTTATACTTTTTTTTATTATATTAATAATGGCAAGCATTTGTTTTTAAGTTAAAATTTTATATATTATTTTAAATTTATTTATTTTTATTTAATAAATTTTAATTTTAAGTATATAATTATATTTTTTTAATATATATATAAATTTGAAATTAAAATTTATAGATAAATATTAAATATTAGATTGATATACTAATTTTTTATTTATAAAATTTAATTATAATAAAAATAAACATTTTAAAAAAATATTAAAAAAAGTTTACTTAAAGTACTTAATAATTAAACAAAATTAAAATTTTTATAAATCTATAAATATATAGCAAAAATTTTAAAAATTTTAAAAGTATTTATTACTAGTTTAATATTTATTATAATATATAAAAATAAAAGTTTTTATAAATAAAATATTTTTTATTAAAAATTATTAAAAAAGTTTGGTTAATAAGTACTTACTAATATTTATAAGTGTATATATTATAAAAAATATATATAATATTATAGTATATAGTATTATAATTATAAAGTTATATATTTATTTTTTTACTACTATGTAGCTATACTATAAAATAAATAAAAAAATTTAAGTATTAATAAAATTAAATAGTTTTTAAGCCTTATAAAATATAAAAGCAAAGTTTTTATACTATAGTAATTACTAAAATAGTTTAAAAAATAATTAATATAAGCTTAAAATATAGCTTTAAAATTAAAAATATAATTTTTAAATATACTAACTATTTGAATAGCATTATTTAAATTTTTAAAATAATGTTGTAAAAATAAATATAAATTTAATAAATATAACATTTTAGTAGCAAAGTTGCTAAATTAAAAGTTATATGTATTAGTTTTATTAAAATTACAAATATTTTTAGCTAAAATCTAAAAATTTTAACTTTATAATATATTATAATTTACACTAATTTAAAAGTATTAAAGTTAGTTATTAAAGTTATAGTTTAGTAAAATTTAAAAATTTTAATATATTAAAAATTTTATATTTAATTATTATATATAATAATTTAAATATCAATATTTTTATAACATAATTGCAAAAATATAAAAATTTACTTAAATAGTTTTAATTTAAGTTTTTCTAAAAATTTATTTAAAAACTATTAAATTATTTTAATATACAACTTTGCTATATAATAGTAAAGCTTTTTTATATATTATTGTTATTACTAAAAATTATAAAAATTTATATACTAAGTATATAAAATATTAATATTAAGTTTTTCAACTAATAGTAATTTTTTTTTTAGTTTATATTTATTTTAAACTTTAGTTTTATTAAAAATATAAAAAAATATTTATAAAAATTATACTTTACTTTTCATATATAATAGAAAAAAATACACTAATAATTTATAAATTTATATTAAGCATACTTTTTATATAAGTAAAAGATTAAATATTAGTAAAGCTAACTAAAAAAAACTTAATAAAAGCTATAAATTATATATAACTTTTAGTTATATTACTTTAAAAAAGTAATTAAAGCTTAAAATTTATTGCTTTTAAACATAAATTATAAAATTAAATATTAAAAAATTATTTTAATATAAATATAGTAAAAAAATTAATTTAAAATTTAAAAAACTAGCTTTATATTAGTATTTTGAATTTTAATATATTATTTATTATATTATAATAAATAAATTTAAAAAAGTAAAGTTTTTTTTTTGAAATTTTTAAATATACTTTAATATATCTAAATTTTAAAAGGTATACTAGCTATAAAATAATAATAATATTTTTAAAA
>JAWQFY010000916.1:0-17520 GCA_037055185.1 Capillidium rhysosporum
GTAGTATAATACTTTTATAAATATATTATATATTATTAAATATTTATAAAGTTAAAATTTTCCATATTTAGTTTAAAATATTTTATTTTATTTTCTTGCTTTTTATTTTTATTTTTATTAATTTTTTTATTAAAAATTGAAGGTTTTAAATTGGATATTATCATTTTTCTTACAGAAAACTTTAATATTTTTATACTTAGCTATTTGTTCAGCCTGATATTTTTTAGAAGTCCTTATAGCTTCTAGGCTATTTTATCTTACTTTTTAAGATTTTTTAATAAAAGATTTTGTTTTCTTTAATTTTTGAAACTCTTTGCTTACTAGTTAAACTGTTTACCAAATAGGTAAACAGTGTAAAATTACCTAATACTCTTAGAGAGTTCTATCACTTAGTGGTAAAGCTACTATTTTCTTACTCTGGTGATTTTGCCAATATGTAACAAGACCCTCCTTCTCTTATATTATAGGTTTATGTTAACTAAAAGGTCAATATATTTTGAAATGCATATTGCCTAATATAAATTAAATAAACTTAATCCTTATTTTCCAATAAATATTGTTTATAAAATATCATATTGAGAGTTAAAGGATTCACTTGTAGATAAATAAGCTCAAATATCATATTTTAAACCATAATATATTTTCAAAAGTAGCTTTAACAAAATATTTGGATAAAGCAGTCAAAAACAAATATTAAACTAATTAAAGCAAAAGCTAGTTTTTACATTAAAATAAACTTAAATTTAAACTTCGAATGTCACAACTAATTATTTTAGTATAATTAAGTTTATATCCCTTAATGCTTAGCAGAAAGTTCAACAGCGAAAGCCACCGCCAATTTAGCGAACTGCTCGACATGGTGGAAGCTAATAGTTTCGACGACGTCGTCGGTAGAGTGGATGTTAGGGTTACTCTCGATATCGGGGTCCTCGATGGGAAAGGCTGATCTAAATCCGTACTTATTCCAGGAGGCGTGGTCTGAGCAAGCATAACCACATTTTGAGTTGACCCATTTAAGATCGGTGTAGGCATCGACCAGCTTACGCAGGAAGGAGGTGAGCTCGGGATCAGTGAAATCCTGCACAATGGCAATGCGCTCCTTATTCTTAAAGGCGTAGTGGCCGGTCATGTCGAAGTGCATCATGGCAACAACCTGTTTTCCAGCTGCGTTGTATTTCTGGGCGATGTCCTGAGAGCCTAACAAACCAGCTTCCTCGGCAGCATACCAGTGGAATTCTACAGTACGATTCGGTGCGAATTTGCTCTCAACTAAAGCTTTGAAGGAGCTCACAGTGGAGGTAGTCCCTGAACCGTCGTCATCGGCACCGGGAGCTTTACCAAACCAAGGGATCCACTGATTGATTGAGTCCTGGTGAGCACCGACTACTACGAGCTCGTCGGTTTTGGCGTTTCCTTTGAATCTTGCGATTATCGAACTCTGAGGCCACGAGTGCTTGAAAAAGCTAAGTTCAATACGGTCTTCGGCACCATTTGCCTTAATAATATCATCAAGAGTTTTATATATAAACTGGGCGGAATTGGCTCCATTCTGTGAACGGTAATAGCGATTGTAGAATGAAGTTAGTTTAGTTAAAAAGGCTTCCATATATTCTTTATCCAACCCTTTGATGTAGTTTTTGACAGTTTCCAGTTGAGTTGGATCGGTTGGGATAGGTACTTTGTAGTTTAAGTCGCGTAGCCAGCTTTTTTGGCTGGGGAATTTATCAGTTTGGTAAGTTAAGTCCATATACTTTTTACCGGTTTTAAGGTAGTGCCAATGCGCTTCAATAGGGTTAAGGTTCTTGAATGATTCGTTGACACCGTACTGCAACTGACGTTTGGTAGTCAAAAAAGTTTGAGTTGAATTCACTGATGTGGTTAGTAAATTTAGAGCATCTACGTGTTTAGCGATAGTTAATATTCCAGTTTCATATTCGGAGTAAGTTTTGGAAGTTTTAATGACATTCTCAGCTGCTCCCAAAAATATAGATTCAATCTGTTGAGTCAAATCCTTTATTGCTTTGGTATCTACATTCATATTAAAAGCATAACTACCTTTTGGAATTGAAAACGAAGTTTGGTGACTTGAGTGAGTATATGAGTTGACCGATGTTAACACGCTTAAAATCAAAGCGCAAACGGGTGGGGTGAAATGCATCTTTACCATAAGCCTTTCTTACTGGACTATAATTTTAAAAGCTCATAGTTATTTGAGCCACCACCTTTTTATAATTTTCTGTATTAAACCGAAATTTAGAATCAAGCCAAACTAAATGACTAATTATTCGCATTCTGGGGAAAGTCTGACGTATTTTAAAACAGCTCAAATATATTTATAAGTGAATATCATCTGATTAAAATTAGCTTGGATTTGCACCAGATAGCAAAATATTAAGACGTATAGCTGTCTCCCAATTTTAGAAAGTGGATGAATTCATTTCGAAAGAAAAAACAAGATTAACACTAGTAACAAATTATTATTTAAAATTCAAAAAGCTAAAGTCTAAACTTTTAATATAAAACTTTATAAATTACTCATTTTTATTTACACTTTCACTGCTATTTAAAATATTTTGGCAATATTTAAATCTTTAGCTATACAATTTTCTAGAATGTTTAAAGTTTAAATTATATACTAATTAAACATTTTTATAATATAGACCTTTCAGTATAAGAAAATTTTATATACTTATAGTATTTAAACAGCTGCCTTAAATTTAAAAAACTTTAGGTTTTAATAAATAGCTTACAATAATTAAAGTAATGTATATAAGTTATTAATCAATTGATAGTTACTAATATAATTTAGATATTAGCTTGTTTTTATTTGTTTATTATAAATACATTTTTAAAATAACTATAGCTATTTTATATAAGCTTTTCTATATTTAAATTAGTATTTTTATAAGCTTTTTATACTATAAAGTTTATATATTACTTATATAAATAATAAGAATAAAATATAATGATTTTAAAGACATTTATAATAAAATAATAAATAATAATTAAAATTTTAAATACTATTATAAATTTATAATTTTATTAATTTTGCATAAAAATATAGTAATATATTATAATTAAAATTAGATAATCTAATATTATAAACTATAATAATTTTAGTTATATTTTTACATTTTTTATTTTTAAGTAAATTAATTATTTTATATTTACTATTATAATAAAAAATTACTAATAAATATTATATACTAATTACTTTTATTAAAACTTTTATAAAATTTTAATTAGAATTTTTTTACTTTTGAAATATATAATTATATATTTTTTTATAATAGTTATTTTATTTTAAATAAAGCTAGTTTTATTTATAATATAGTAAATAAAATAAAAATTAATATAAATATAACTTTAGTAATAAAGAAGATTATAATAATAAATAATGTTAATATTTTAATATTTATAAATTTAGCAAAGTAAGTTAATATCTTTTCTTATATAATAAAAATAATTTAACTTTAAATGTTAACTTTACTTATTTTTTTTTTCAAAATCTAAAAAATTATATAATATAAGATAATTTAACTAAGTAAAAATAAAGTAAGTTAATAATATTTGTAAATAAAAATGGTTTTTTATTATAAAAGATTTTGAAGTAATTTATATAAAAGTTATTTTATAAATATTTTATATAATTATTTCTAATTTACAGAATTATACTTTATCTAACAAAAATAATTTATAATAATAATCTAAAATTGGAATTTTTTTATATTTTTATTTTTACTTATTTAAAAATTTACTAAATAAGTTGTTTTTTAATTATATCTAAAATGTAGACTAATTATAGTATTTTATTACTATAGTTAGTATAAATATACTTAAATACTAGTTAAAAAATATATTATATATTAAATATTATATAATTAGTTTAAATAAATAGTAAAATTATTATATATTAAAGTATAGCTTTAGTAATACTCTAAGTAATAAAGTATTATTTAAATTTTTAAAATAGTTAAAATATTATTTTAACTTACTTTATATAATAAAATAAGTTTTTCTAAATACTTTTTAAATAGATAACATTATTTTTTTATAATATTATATACTATAATAAAGTATATAATTTTAATTTTTTTTAGTTTTATTAAAAATATATTAAATAAATATTAAATTTAAATAATTTATAAACTAAGTTAACTATAAAATATTATATAAATAGTTTTAAAAAATCCTAACTTTAAAGTTAAATATTAAAATTTAGTATTAATTAAGTCTAAATTAATTATAATACTTATATTATTATAGTAAAACTATAATAATAAATTTTAAATTTTTATTTATTTATTTATTTTTATTTTATAAAATATAATAAAAAAGAGGTTTTATATTTGTGCAAATATAAAACTACTACTGTATATAATAATATATATACATATTTTATAAATTATTTAAATAGTATAATTTAAACTTATATATATAAATATTAAATTATTTTATTTTTTAATATTCTTTTAAAATATAATTTTAAAAATTAAATTTATAGTTAATACTAATATTATTTTTATTTTTTAGTTTTAATTTTTTATTAAGTATATTAGTTATAACTTTTTAAAGCTAACTATTTTTAAAAACTAGCTATAAAAATATATTATTTTAAGTAAAAATATATTATTAGTTAATATTAAGTAAATATATAAGCTAGCTAATAATAATATATTTAATAAAAAAATTTATAAATATTTAAATAGTATTAAGTTTAATTATATTACTTTTAAATTAAATTAATAATATATTATAAAAATAAAGTATTATTTACTATATAGTAATAGTTATACTTTTGCATTTTAGTTTTATTACTAACTATATAATATTACTACTTTTAATATATACTTAATAATAGCAAACTCTACTTTAGTAGCATAGCTATTAAATTTTAAATATATTTTAATTTTAAAAAAAAGTTAGTTTTATATCCTTTAATTTTGAAAATAGTAATCTATATATATATAATAAGCTTAAAAAAATTATAAGTTAAAATATTATTTAGAAATAATAAATATATAATAAAAACAATATTTTATTTAAAAATCACTTATATAAACTAGTTTTAGTTTACTATCTAAAAATGTTAATTTTTATTAATTTAAATATTATTTAAAAGTTAAAGCTTTTATTTTAAGTAATTATTAATCTGTTTATTTAAGGAGTTTTAAACTTTTATTCATTAATAAATAACTTAGCCTTAATAAAATAACCAATAAAAATGTTCTAAATATCTTAAAACTAATTGAGATAAGTTATAAGTAATATTTAAGCTTTTTACTTTAAAATATTTATAAACCCTATAACTATATTTTAATAATTAACCTTCAAAATAGTTTTGATGTATTAGAAAGCCAAAATATAGATTCTATAAATAATGAACTTATGTTTAATATATCTCTACCTTACTACCTTCTAGATGATCTACCAATAGCTTTAATTTTGGATAATACCTATTTTTGAAGATATACTTTGTTTCTATTAAGTTAGGTTGAAAGTTGAATTTTAAAGCGTATATGTCGCTTTTACTCTTCTAAAAATGTTAACATTTTCTTAATGAAAACTAATTTGTTTGTACACCGATGCGAAATTTTAAATTTTAAATACCAAAGAAACGCATCAATTCTTAAACTATATTTGAATCAAAAATTAGAAAAAGCTAAATCTAAAAATATTCCATTGAACGTTTAAAGATGAACTATTTCAGGATCGTGTTCCTTATTGATTTATTCCTCTTTAATACAAAACTTATTTAATGTTACATTCATCATATTGCAACAATGAGCTTTATAACTATGGTATTGTTCTGTAACAGATTAATTATAGCCTAAGTTTAAGGAGGAAAGTTATATTGGAACAAAATAGTTAATCTACTAATACTGTGAATTATATCGTATTATTCTATTAATGAGTACAATAATCAAAATAAACATTAAGCAAACCTTGTTTATTAAAAGTTAAACAGAGGACTTATTTGTAAACTGAGTATTGTTGTCTGTAGAAGCGAACTTTTATATAATATTTAGGTTTTCTTTCGGAAGAGGACTGATATATACCTTCATTGTCATTAAGATATAATAAAGATGTAAAATTAGAATGCCTTTGTACTTAATTGTTTAAAGACATTTAAATTATTGAGAATCAGAACGATAAAATTATTAACTTTATCAATGTATTACGTTTTAAAGATCTGGGATCCTTACAATTATGACGAAAAAATCATTCTAAATTTGAACTTCATTTAGCTCGTTAGAAGTTCAAAAATATTCTGTTTATAGGGTAGACCCTATAACTTTGGTAGACTAGAACGGAATAAATTAGATTGAAAACGACGAATTGTAATATCTACTAATTATCTAAAGAATAGTAAATAAGAAACGGAAGTGGTAGGACCTTAAATGGTCCGTCAAGGAAATTGGAACTAATATTGTTTAGATAAATAACGATCTAGATTATATGCAAGTGATCACATGATAATTTTTAGTCAGTAGTTGTTTTCATTAATATAAATTAGTACTGGTAGGAATCAGGCTAATTAAAGTGTTAAACAATTTTAAATACTTTTCTATCAAGAAAAGTATACTCATTTTTAATAATCGTTAATATTAGAATTTTAGACGATTCAAGCCACGAAGACTAAACGAAGCAGAAGTGAGAGGCACTTCGAATCAAAGTCAGATGAATACAGTTATTAATATAGCGAAAGACGAACTGGAAAACTTCAAGTTTAGTACCCACAGTTGTGACCGATGTTTCAAACGTAAAAAGCGGTGCTCTTTACACTTACCTTCGTGTACATTATGTCTAATTTCCAACATTAACTGTACCTATAATCGACCCAAAATTAAAGTACGGAAATTGCCTATAAGCAAATTAACTATAGATACGATATACTCAGAAGAAAAGGATGGTAGCAAACGTAAGCTGATAGAGAATAAATTTGCCAAACAGTTGGAGAAAAGCTCCAAATTTAGTTTGAGGTAAACTTATACTTGTAGTATTGATTTTTTTAATATTATATAGCTGTAACTTACAGATGTTTTCGAACCAAGTACGTATGTTTATGACAAAAAGTCATATACTACAAGTTTTAGTAGGGTTAGCCAATATCCCGGTACACAGCCAAGTTACCGAAGATAGGTTAATCATCCTGGCACTTATAGGGTTACAGAAGGAATTTAACCCACCCATGCCAGGAAGGAGGAGGAACTTAGAAAAATTGAAGCACAGTAAGCTTCTATCCACCAAGTATGGTACACCTGACCTGTATTTTCAGGCTGTAGAAGCCTACTTTACCTACATCAACCCTTTTCTACCTATATTTACACGACGTTCCTTCCTAGCACGACCTCGTTCTAAATTATTGAGCTTAGCTATTCACTTATGTGGTGTTCGGTTACTGAAAGTGGACATAAATACTTTACCTTGGTACAACAATTTGCTGTTTGAGCTATATGCTTTGACTCATGAAGCTATAATGAAACCTAATTTGGACAGTTTACAAGCTTTATTTATCATACGTAGTAATCTTTGCCTTGTACCTCTGTTCGCATCCATCACCTCCCCTATGTTCTATAACTTACTACGTATTGCACACAATATAGGTCTACATTTGGAATCGAGTTCACCTAAGATCAAATGCGAATATTTGAAGTTGGAGAGAAAATTAACTTACGTAACCATAGTGTATTACACCTATTTGAACTATAGGACCAATAGGGACAGTTATTGTGTAGCTTTAGAGATATCCTTACCGAGTAGCATTAAAGATATGCTGTACACACCTTCTATCTCAAATTTATTAAATGAAAATTATTCCCATCAAGATATAGTAGATCTGATGGTGGTACGACTTAGCTGCTACTCTTTGATAAAACATTGCCATGCCTTACATTCTTTAATATTAGTTCGACATCTAATTTATACGCAGGACTATTCGGTAGCTTCTATTAACTACTATATTGACAACCTGGTACAGTATACTATGCGAAGTATGGAGAAGGATCGAACACGTATCGGAAAGATGTACCAACTATTAATGGATCACCGCATCACCGACCTTATGCCTATCACTAAGCTGGGAGTTATGTCCGATATTATGTACCAACGCAGCCTCATCTTTGGTTTAGAACTTTACGGTTATACTCTATACTTGGAACCTACTTCTAAACCCAGCGTCCGCTTCAACTTGACTAACACTTCGTCCCCATCCGCCCAACAGTTAAACCTGCAATTGACTTTAGCCAATTTGAACTTGGTCCAAATGTACCTAAAATTAGACCAACTACCCTACCTCCCCGGTAGACTCTTTTCCTTAGCCCACTCTATATCCTTCCTCACTAAGCAACTTAAAGTTATACCGGAGCCAGGTAGAATCGGTCCATACACTCTACCGGAGATGACGAGCTTCGTCCACAGTCAAGGTGTGTATTTTTTGACTTCGTTCCACAGCTATCCCAACATGACTACCCTGATCAAGTTGCTCACTAATTTTTATACCAAACTCACCAACTAACTTATTCGTACTCCTTATTTAATGTATATTTTTGGAGCTACCCTTTTTTAAAATTAATGTTGCATATCATTTAGTTTATAGTTTAAACTTTGTACCATATCTAAAGATTTTTTATTTAACCCTGCATTACTAAACCTAAAGAAAGTTAATTTTAACACTTTATGAGCTAAATTTACAGCAAATTAAAATTTAGATACTCTTGAAATAATGATTTTAATAAAATTCAATTTAGTATAAATTAAATTAAAATATTTAGTATTAGTATTTATAATTTAGTGTTTAGAAAATAATATATATTAAATTTAAAATTATATATATATAATCAGTTGTTTTTCAAAGTAGCTATTTTTAATTTATAAAATTAAATACCTAAAATTTAAAATTTTATTAACAAAGCACCTATATTATATTTAAATTTATTTATAAAGTGCAATGTATTAGATATATATACTGGTTTAAATTAGTGGTTAAAAGTTAATACAAAGTTAAACTTATTTTCTAAAAAATATAATGCTTTTTATTACAAGTGCTTATTTAGAACAACTTTTTAAAATTAATATTAAGTTGAAATTAGATAAGAAAATTTTTTGTTTTCTTTTTAGTTTAAAAAGTAAAATTATGTTTAAGTTTAGCTACTAAGCCTAAATTTAGCAAATTAAATTTTAATTTATATATAATTTTTTAAGATTTTAATTTAATTTTCTTATTAAGATATTTTTAACTTTTTAACTATTAATAAAATTATTATCATTACTTTCTTTTATTTATTATAAATTTAAGCCTATAAATTTTAAAAAATGCTTTTTTTTCCCCTTTTTTTAGTTTTTATTTAGCTATACTTAAATATTTAATTTATACTTTTATAAAATAATTAAGTTTAGAAAACATATTAATATATTTAAATTATAATACTACTACTTTTAGCTAAAACTCTTTAAAAGATAATTTTTTTATAAAAACTAAAAGTTATATAACTTATTTATTTAAATAATTAAAATGCTAATTAAAAAATCTAAATAAAATATAGTTTAAAAAAACTTTATAAAAAATACCTAAACTATAGTTAAGTTTAGTAGTTTATATACATATATATAAATATAACTTATTTAAAAGTTTAGTTAATAAAATAAATATTAAAAAAGGTTAAAAATTTAGCTTTTAATAATAATAGTAATAATTATAGTTAAAAAACTTTTTTATATTTACTAGATTTAAAAAAAAATTAACAGATATAAAATTAGCTAAAAGTATTATTAAAAAATAATAATATAAAGTTTATTTAAAATTTTTATAATATTTTTAGCTTTATTAATAATATTATTAATAAAATTTTTAATAAAAAATATTAAATATTAAAATTTAATTAAAGTTAATATATTAGCTATTAAGTTTAAAAAAGCTAAAAATATATAATAAAAAATTAATAAAAGTTATTATCTTTTAACTTTTTATTAAAAAAACTAATACTTTATAATAAAGATATAATATAAATAATTTAATAATATTTAAAAAAAGTATTTATTAGTAAAAAATAATAAATAAAAATAAAGAATATTTTTTAATTTATATTTGCTATTAATAATATTTACTACTTTTTTTTATTTTTAATAAATAATATTATTATAAATATATATATATATAATTAGCTATTTAAATAACTTTAATTTTTTACTATTTTTTTAAACATATTTTTTAATTTTTATTTTTATAAATATTAATTAAAACTTTTGAAATATTATATATTATATTTTTATTATCTTTATTATAAAAGTATAAAAATATACTTATTTAACTTTTTTCTAACTTATTTACTAGTTTAATTATTACTTATTAGCTTTAAATTATTTATATTTTTAGCTACTTTAGCTAACTTAAAATATTTAAATAATGTTATAAAAGTTTTTTAGCTATATTTATTATATTAGCTATTTATAAATAATTTTAATAAATTTAGTAATATTATAAATAAACTTAAAAGTTAAAAATATATTTAAAATAAAAAATGATTTAAAATATATAAAATAGTTTTAAAAAATTAAAAGTTATAAATAAGTATACTAATAATTAATTTATTATAATATAAATAATTAAAATGAATTTTTTTTTAGCTAATTATAATTAATTAATTATTAGTATACTTATTTATAACTTTAACTATATATACTAAGTATATATATTAGATTATTAAAAGTAATAGTAGATTATAATAATATATAATAATAAATTTATTAATAGTAGTAAGTATATAATATAACTTATAATATACTTATAAATAAAATAAAAAATATATATATAATAATTAATATATAATAGTTAAAAATGTAATATTATAAGCTTTATTACTTAGCTTATCTAATTAAGCTTTATTAATATTTATTATTTTTAAAACTTCTATATAATTTTCCCTTTTTTAAGATAACAGATACTAATTTTATTTTATTAAGTATTACTTAATATAATAATTTATAATTAGAGATAAAACTTAGTATAGTATAATTATACTTAGCAATTAATGAAAAAGTATATAAAGAGGTTTAAAAAGTAAAGTTAAAGTATTGCTTAATATTTTAATTATAACTTTATTTAATAAATAACTTACTATTAATTTAATAGTACTAGCTTTCTTAATTTTATATTAGAGTACTTTACTAAGATACTAAAACTTTTTTCTAAAATTATAAGTTATTTATCATGTTTTTTATTTTTTTTTATATAAACTACTTTATTTATCTAATATATAAATAGTTAGGCCTAGCTTTAGTTAACTATATAAATATTTATTATGTTTGAACTAAGTTTTTAATTAATAAAACTAACTACTATTATTACCCTTAACTTGGCATTATAAAAAATAGAAAAAAAAATAAAAAAATATTAATTTAAGTAATTTAAAAAAAATATATATATAAAATAGTAAAATATTAAAAATAATATATATATATATAAGTATTATAAATTAGAAAAAGCTAAAAAAATCAGTTATAAATATTTATTTTTAAAAAGCTAAATAAAAAATAGATAAACTATATAATAATAATTATTTATAATAAGTAAATATTAAAAAAATAATAATGATAATAAGTAAATTAATTAAAAAAAGTAATTAAAATATATTAAATAGTAAAAAGGCTAATATAAATTATTAAACTTAAAATAATTAATTTTAATATTATATATTTATATATATAAACTACTAAAAGTAATATAAATTTTATTAGTAAAAGCTTTTATTTAAAATAATAATAAGCTACTTAGCTTTAAAAATTATATAAATATAAACTAAAAAACTAAATTTAAAATAAAATTATAAATAAAATAAATAAATAAATATATAATTTAAATAACTTTTTTTAAAAATATAAAAAACTAGTAAGTAATAGCTATTTTACTTTTTAAAATAAAAAAGTTAGTATTAGTTAATTTAAAAAGCTAAAAACTAGTAATAAAAAATAAAATCTAATATATATATATACATAATAAACTATACTTTAAATTTTTAATAATATTTTAATGTTTTTTAGTTATTTAAATAATAAAATAGAAAAAAAATCTAATATAGTAGAAAAATAAATAAATAAATATTATTATATATAGTAATTATAAAGTATAAAATTAGAGTAATACTACTAAAAAAGTAAAGTATAAATTTAAAAATTTATTTTATATAAAATTAAATAGTTTTTCATTTTTAATTATATATGTATTTACTTATTAATTATATTATAATAAATAGGTATTTTTACTTAAAAAACTTAAATTATAATTTTATAAAGCTAAAAATAATATATAAAATTCATTTAAAATAAAAGTTAAATAAAAGTTAAAATAAAATAAATGTTTTTTAATAAGTAAAAAATAGTAATAGTTAGTAAGTATAGTTTTACATCTATTATAGATTAAGATAAATTTATTAAAAATATTTAATTTAGCTTTAAATATATATAAAAAAATAATAATTTTAGCTTATAATTATATTTTACAACTTTTAAAAAAATTAAATTAATTAAATTAAAAAGTTAGTAAAAATAGTAATATATTAAAATTAAATTAAATATTATACTTAAATATTAAAATAATTAATAATTTTAAAAATAGCTAAAATATAATTATCAAAAAAAGTTAAAGTTATATTAATAAGTAAAGTAAATTAAAAAATAGCTTAAAAAAATTAAAGTAAAAAAATTAGCTTTTTGATTTAAAATATATTTAATTTATATATAGCTAAGTTTAAAATACTTTATATAAATAAAAATTAAGCTAACTTATTTAAAATATAAAAAAATAAATTATTTATATTTAGTTTATTTTTTTTAAAAGCAAAACTTTAATAGTAGTTTTAAAACTAATTAAAATATATATATATATATATATATAAACTTTATTTATATTATTTTATAAAAATAAAAATATTAATATTAAACTAAATAGTTAAAATATAAAGCTATAATAAAATATAAATAATAGTTATTTTAATTATATTAATATTAATATTAACTATTTATATAATAAAAATTCTTTAAAAACAGTAGCTATATATAAACTATATATATATATATATTATTATTTTTTAATAATTATATTATTAGTTAATTTTATATAGTTAAAAAGTTATTAATTTAAAATATTATAAAAGAAAAAAAGGTTAATATATATTATTAAAAGTTATTTTTAATAAATTAGTAAATACTAAAGCTTTTCTGGTATTATAAAATATACATTTTTTATATTAGTTATATTATTTTATATAAAGTAAAAAAAATTAAAAAGTATAGAATAAATATTATATTTATATTACTATTTTTAAACTAATTAAATTATTGGTTTTTTACTACTATATTAAAATTTATAAATCTTAGTCAATATAGTATATTATTTAACTATAAATGCTAATTTTACCTATTTAATCCTTTTTTTAATTATAGTACTTTCTTTTATATTTCATTAATTTTTAGCTAAATTTTTTTTACAATTTTTATTAACTAGAATAAAATTTAGAAATTATTTAACCTATACTTTTTACAAAATTTCTAAACTAAAACTATTTTTATTTTAGCTTTTTGTAACTATGATTTATATAAAGTAGCAGTACTAACAAAAATCTTTAGTAAAAGAAAAAAGAGAATAAAAAATACTTAAACTTGTCTCTTATTAATAAGTTGGATAAAAATAAATCAAAAAAACTTTATAACTAATTATTTAGATTTCAACTGTAAATTTTCATATTTAATATCTCAAAAACCTTATGATAGATTATATTTTGTTAAAAAAATCTTTATTTAAGTACTTTTGGTTAAAGATAACAAGTTTACATTTTATTTTTTAGTTTGGAAAGTTAAATTTGACAAAAATTAATATTTAGTCTCTAAAATCTTTTAAAGAGCATTTTAGATAAAAATGACCAGCTCAAACATTACTTTTACCTTAGATTTCAAATAAATAAATATTTTAAAATATACAATACTTAAGATTAATACTATAACATTTCTTCAATAATATTTAATTATAGGATTGTATTAAAAATACCTATCAAAATTTATACTAATCCTACAGGTACTCTTAGATGTAAATCTATTTAATAGGTTTGTAAGAGAATTTAGTGAGTGTATTCGTGCTGAGTAATCTTATTTTAATCCAGCGAGTACATTAGTAAAGAAATCTTACCTTTTGCAGTTTATTTATTTTAATTTTAATCCCAGTTAGATTCACCAGCAGCAGGAGTAGATTCGGCCCAATCCTGAGTGGCAGCACCTTCACCAGTCCATTCACCATCCCAATTTTCATTTCCAGCTCCAGGTAATTGAGCAGTTACAGTTGCATCAGCATCATCAGCAATTTGAGCTTCAGACTCTTCTTGGAGCTCTTCTTCTTTCTTTTGCTCTTCAGGATCACGGTAGAAGAACATATCAACCATGACACCCCAAGGCTCATCACGGGAGATAGTTCCACGGAGACGAAGAACTTCACGAGCTAATAACCACCAAGCTACACCAACAGAATGTTTACCTTTGTTGTTGATAGGAATGGCAACATCAATATGTTTTAAAGTGGCATCAACATCAGCAAAAGCAATAACGGGAACGTTAACGTAAGAAGATTCTAAAATGGCCTGATGGTCGGATAAAGGATCAGTTACAATAATTAATCTAGGTTCACGGAAAGCACGAGTGATGTAATTGGTGAAGGTACCAGGGGTAAAACGTCCAACAACAGCAATAGCTCCAGTGTTGGAAGCGAATTTAAGAGCAGCACGCTGACCGTAGTTACGGGATGAAATTACTACAACATCCTGGGGGTTTTCAATGGCAGCAATAATACGGGCAGCTAAAACTAACTTTTCCCAGGTACTTCCAATGTTAATGATGTTAACACCATCGGGTCTAGTCTTGTAAATGTAACGAGACATACCAATCTGAGAGTTCTTGGACCCAAGGTGAGATTGGGCAGCAAGAAGCATCTTAATGTCCTCCTCCTTAGCTTTCAAAAAAATCTTTTAGAAATCATATTCTAAATTATTTATTTAAGAGTAAATATTACCTTGTAAAACTTGTGGTAAATTACTCATGATTTTTGTTCGTACAATTAACTCTACTTTTGCTAAGAATATACTTGTTAAAATAATTATTTTTGAATATAATGATTCATTATGAAAAATATTTTGCTTAAAACAATGAAAAATCAATGGATGTAACAAAATTTAATAAATCAAGCTGAAAATTAAGGAGTTTGGAATGGCTTTTACTTACGATCGGTACCAATAGATAGCTACTTTTGTCAAGTGAAAAGAAAGAATACCACTAAGTGATTTTATTTACCAAATACTCTAATATTAAATAACGAATACTAGGCAAATTATTGGCCAGCACTATTAGTTTAATATAAAGGCAATCTTTTCCAATATTGAAGCTTTATTCACTAATTTGACTAAAATATATTTAAAGTTAAATAAAGCATATACTAAAAAACCCAAAAAACAGGGTAGCTATATAATAAACACGCATTTTAATAATATATTATTCGTTATTACACTATAATTATATTAGAAATATATTTTTCTAAAAATAGTGTAAAAATCAAATACAAATTGGAAGTATTTAAAACTTGAATCATATTAATAATTGTTAACCATAAAATCAGCATGAATCTACATATCAGGTAGGAGGGTTTTAGGGCGGGGGATCCAGTGTGACTATGCCTCATAGAGTGGCTCATTTTCCTTCTGGGAGGACAAATTTGGGCAATTTTACATTAATTTTAAATATAGAAATTAATTTAAAAAAATGTATTTTAGATATCTATAGTACCTAACATTATAGATAGCAATATACCCAGCTAATAAAATATCTTGAAAATGTGAGATGAAGTAGCAGAGAGCAATACAGACCTCTACAAAGTATTTTAGGCTGAGTTATCAACCTAAAGCTAAGTTTTTTTTTAATATTGAAAACAGAAATATTTAGCTATATAATTTTATCTAAAATTAAAAAATTCATTTTTAAAAATATTAAGCAATAAACTAATAAAAGAAATAGTAGCAAATCAACTATTTTGAATTAATATAGTTATGTAAATAAGTTAAAAATATTTAAAATTATAAGAATATAATTTAATAAAGAAATATAATTAGCTAACTATTTAAAACTACTAATATATTTTTATATAAATATAAATATTATAGTAAAACTAAATAAATAAAATAATAACAATAATATAAAAATAAACCCTTGAAAAGAACTAAAAGCTTTAAAGTAAACTAAAAATATTAAAAAAGAAATAAATAAAATAAAAAATAGTATAATTAATATATTTTATAAAAATTATAATAAAAAAAAATTATTAAATAAAAAAAAATTTTAAAAAATTAAAGTTAAAAAAAAACCAAAATAAAAATATTATTTAAAAAAAGAAATTAATATAAGAATATAGTATAGTTTAATACTTTTATTAATAGTCTAATAGTTTTTACTAAAAAATAAAAAACTATAAATAGTAAGTTTGAAATATATATATATAAAATTAAAAAAATAAAAAGCTTATTTTTTAGAAAAGCTATAACTAAATATGAAAATAATAATGAAAAAAAAATAATAAAAGTAAATAACTCTAAAAAAGCTTTTAAATAGATATAAAATATTAAAAATAAAATAAAAAAATTATAAATATAGTTTTTTAGCTAATTTAAATAATTTAAATAACTTAAATAAAAAAATAACAAATTTGAAATTTAGTTTTTTTAAAAGTTATTTTAATTACTTAATAATTTATATATAATAGACTTTATTAAAAAATAAAAAGCTAAAAGTATTAAGTTAAAAATAAAAATATTAAAAGTTAGAAAAATAAAAAGTTAACTTTTTAAAAAAGCTATAATTAAATATAAAAATAACAAAATAATTATAAAAGTAAATAATTTTTTTAAAGAGTTTTTTAATAAATATAAAATAAAGTATTTAAAATATTATAGTAGCAGTTTTATATTTGTATAAATGTAAAACTCCTTTTTTATTAACTTTTATAATATAAGAATAAAGAAATAGAATTTTAAAAATTTATTATTATAGCTTTACTATAATAATATAAATATTATATTAAAATTTACTATTAATTAAGTCTAAATTAATTATAAAATAGTAAAAATAAACTAACTAAAAAGGAGTTTTACATTTGCATAAATAAAACTAATATTTTTTAGTTTACTTTTAAAAAATATATATAAAATATAAATTATTAAAATTAATATTTTAAATTATAAATGTATATAAAATACTTAAATTTTAAGAATTCTATATAAAGTTAAAAGCTAAACTTTTAATTTATAACTTATTTTAAAATTATATAACTAAAACTTTAATAAGTTAAATAATATAATTATAATATAATTATATAATTTATATTAATAACTTATTTAATTAATTATAAATATACAAGTTTTATATATATTTGGAATTTTTAAGTTTTAAGAATTTCAAATATATACTAATTTTAAATTATTTATTTTCAAAAAA
>JAWQFY010000917.1:0-17504 GCA_037055185.1 Capillidium rhysosporum
TATTAATTTTGAAAATTTATATTATTTATGTTTTTTATTTAAAAATGAACTGAAAAATATTGGTTCAATTTGTACAAATGTAAAACCCCTTTTTGGTCAGTTCATTTTTTACTATATTACAATGAATTTAAACTTAATTAATACTAAAATTTAATATAATACTTATATTATTATAATAAAACTATAATAATAATTTTTTAAAATTCTGTTTCTTCATTCTTATTTTATAAAATGTGATAGAAAAAGGGTTTTACATTTGTGCAAATGTAAAACTGCTACTGTATTTATTTTTTATTTTTTATTCTTATTTTAAAATTATTAAAGTTTAATTTAATTATTATAATTTAAAACTAGATTTAAATTAAAACTTTTTTTAATTTTGATTTTTATTAAATGTTTTTTAGTAATTTATTTAAATAAGTTATACTAAGTTTAAATATAAATATTCTTATATTAAAAAAAAAAATCATTTTTTAATTTATAGCTGCTAAAACTTATAATGTTTATTATATAATATTTTAAAGTTTTTTATTATTAATTTTTTTAAATGTTAAATATCTTATTATATATAATATTTAGTATTATAAATATTAAATATTTTTTAACTACTAGTTAAACTAAATAAATATTTAGTAAATAGTATAAACCTATTTTATACCTTTTATAAAAAGTTATAAACTAAAGTTTTCTAATACTAGTAGCCTTATTACTATATAAAAATTGTATTTTATATATTTTAAATTTATATTAACTTATATTCTTTATATATAAATAGTAAGTAGTAAAAAATTAATAATAATTAAAATAAATAAACCTACTAAATAAAACTTATTTAAATAAATCTAACTATATATATTATTATTCTAATAATACTCTAATATTAAAATAAAATAACTTATAAAATACTTTAATAAAGTATTGAAAATATTTAAGAAAAATTAACTATACTTTTATATTGTAAGTTTAACTAATTATACTAGTTTTAGAATAATAATAAAAATATAAAAGTAATATATTTTAAATGTTTTTTTTAAAAGATGTTAAGCTATATATAGTATAAAAAATAAAGTTTTATTATTTATAGTAAAATTATTTTAAAAAGTTAGTATAAATATTTTAATATTATATATAAAAATTAGAAATACTATAAATATGCTAACATTTTAAAATATTGTTAGCTTTTAGTAGAGTTTTAAAAGAGTATAAAATATTCTAAAAACAATTATATAAATAACTACTTAATATTGGATTTTATTGTTAAAAATAAATTAATAAAGAACTAATTTATATTTTTTTATATACTAATTATAACTATTTAACTTTATATTTTACTATTAATATTTTATAAGTCAACTAAGCTTTATAATTACATTTTAAAGTAATTAATCTGCCTAATTAATTACTATAGCTTCTATTTTAGTAAATATATCTTTTTATCTAAATATTTGTATACTTTTTCTTAAATCCAATATCTTATTAGTTTTTATATGCTCTATTTTACTTAAAATTATCAATAAATTATACTTTTATAATAAATACAAATAACATTAAGGTATTTAAACTTACTAATTTTACAGTTAGCTGAACTAGTTATAAAGAGTATTATATGTTTGAATTATATTAAAAACTATTTGGTTTTTAATTTCTATTATATTTAAAAAAGGGAGATAAGTTAGTTGTATATAGCTAAACTATTTATAAAAAAATAGTATCTATATATAGATATAATTTACTATAATTAGTTTTTTATTATCTAAAAATAATAATGGAAAAGGAATTTAGTACTTAAGTATTAGATATTAAAAGTCTAAAAGCTACATAGTTTATTTAATATAAATGAATCATAAATAAGTAAACATTTTTTATAAATTTAAAGTTATATACTATCAATTAATTATTTAATAAATAATTATATTCTATATTTATATGTATTTAGCATATATTATTATTATAATTAATATTAGATTTTATAACTATTATTAAAATATTAAGTTTAAAATATACTTTATATACTACATTAATCTATATTTATAAGTTGGCAATTTAAGAAAAAATGCTAAAAAATATTTACAAAACTTTGATTAATTATTAATTTCTAAAGTTATACTATAATAGTTTTATATAAATATAGATAAGTTAAATAAAAATATTAAAAATAAATACTTATTAATTAAAAATTAATTAATTAATCTATATTAAACTAATATATATTAAAAATTAAAGGTCATAAATATAGTAGTAATTTATAAAACTTTAGTATATAATTTTAATAGCAGAATAGAAGATACTTAGTAGTAATAACTGTTAAGAATATTCTCAACAGTATAGACATTTTGAACATTAACAAAAACTTTAATATTAGTTTTAGCTTTAACATCTTCAACTAAAACATTAATAATATTTTCTTATAAATTTGGTGCTGGTAATTCTAATAAACTAGAAATTAAAATAATAACTATAATGGAAATATATTTTATTTTTTTTGTTTAAACTGTTAATTTTTATCTAATTAAAGTTGCTACTTTTATATAATAATTTTAAAATCTAATAGACTAAATTGATTTCTATATTTGCAATAAAAATAAGTGTATATAAGACTAAGGATATGCAAATTATAGATTAAATTTATTCAATTAATATAATTAATAATTACTTTTTAAATAGTTTATTACTCAACTTTAAATTGTTTAATATATTTTAGTAAGTTAATTGCATAAGTAATTGAATAGCAAGTTATTTTATATTTTAGTAAGTTATTTATTTCCAATTACCTAAATAATCAAAAATAAATTGTTTTATAAGTTTAAAATATTTTTCTACATTTATATATTAAATACTAAAATCAATTTTGTAATTTATATCAATAAATTTTTTAAGTTAATTTATTAGTTAAAGTTTTATATCTTAATATTTAAATAAATATATAACTTTAAAAATATATATAATTGACAAAAATTATTTAAGCTTGTAATTATATATTTAGTTTAATAAAAATAATACTTTACTTATACTTTTAATTATTTTAAACTATAGGATAAATATTTAAACTTTATTTTCTAATTTATATACTATATAATAATAAAGTGTAGTTTAAACTTATATATTTCCTAAATTTGTAAAAGTATTTTAAGATAAAAGTTACTTACTTAGTATTAATAAAATATTATTTTTAATAATTTACTTATGCTATATAGAAGGCTACTATATTTTAATAAAAAGTTTGTTTTTTTAACTATAGTATATATTAGAAAAAAATGAATTACAAAAAGCAAATTTAATAAAAATATTTAAGCCTATTAGTATAGCAAAAAATTATTATTATTTAAATAATAAGATAAAAAATACTATAATAATTTAAATAATAGTAAATAATATAGCTTTAAAGTTTAAATAGTATAAAATTAATAATATTTTTAAGCTTAAAGCTTATAGTTTTAAAAAAAATACTATTAAAAAAACTAAAATATAAAATAATATAGACATTTTAAATATTATTATACTATATATTTAATAATATTAAGTTTTTGTTTCTAATATATAGAAGTTAAATTTTTATAATTTAAATATAGTATCAATTATATTATTATTTTTACTTTTAAGTAATTAGTATTAATTAGTTTGAAGCTAATTTTAACTTTTTAAATTTTAAACTATAAAATTAATACTAGAGTTTTAATATAATAAGTTAAATATAATATTAAATATAATGCTAATTAAGTTTAAAATAAATTTAAACTTATTTATAATAACTAAATAAAAAATATTACATTTATATAAATAAAATAAATATTTTTTAAATTATCTTTATTAGTATTTTTTAGTAAGCTATATTTTATAAAGTTTTATATATTTAATTTAATTTTAAAATAAAGGTATTTTAGTAAAGTATATTTTTATAGCTATATTATACTATTTATTTATTTAAAATAAATTTAATAATATTTTATAATACTAAAGTAAATCTTTAGTATTTTTAAGTCAAATATTTATTAAATTTTATTTATATTTAAAAATTTTTCTAACTTTATTATAATATAATAAAAGTATAACTTTATACTTTATAATATTAAATATTATATATTTGTATACTTTTTTATACTATTTAATATCATTATAACTAATTTTATTTATTTTTAAGTTTATTTAAACTAAACTAAACTTATTTTATATATTAAAATAAGTTAGGCTAATATTATTTAACTTTTAAACTAAAAATATTATTAATTTTTATTTAAAAACTTAATTAAAATTTAACTATATATATATATATAATTTCAAAACTTTTAGTATATTTTATTAAAAGTTATATAAAAATTAAATCTTTTAAAAATAAATGATACTAATAACAATATTTACTATAATATAGTAAGTATACTTTTTTAATTTTTTTTTAGTTTTAATAGTAATTATAGTTAAAGTTTAATAATAATTATCTAGTTTAGTAAATATAGCTAAAAGTTTAATATTAGAAAAAAAAATAGCAATATTTAATAATAAAGTAACTAAATAGTAATAAATATATAAGCAAATAACTTTAAAAGCTAAATAAATAAATTAGTAAATAAGGTAGAAAAATTAAATATAGGCTTATTAATAAGCTTTAATAGCTAGTATAATAAGATTTTAATATATATAAAACTTAAAACTAAATCTATAAATAGTTTAATTTATTATTAATAAATTATATTATTTATTTAAAGATAAAATTATAATAATATAGCTATAAATTATATATTTTTTATAGCTATTTATAAAAAAAATTACTAATATTTAGCTTTACTACTATATATAAAAAGTAAATTTAATATAAATTTATAAATTATTAATATCTTTTATTTTATTATATAAAGTAGATAAAGTATAATTTTAATAATTTTTTTTTAAATTTTTTTAGATTTTTTAATTAAATTAATATTTAAGCTATATAATCTAACTATATAAAGCTATATATAGTTTTTTAATATAAAAAAATTAGATAAAAAGCTTAATATTAATATTTAATATATATAATATATAAGATTTTAATATAATTTTTAATTATTAAGTATTTTTTAAATTAATAAAATACAATTTTATTAAATTCACTTTATATAAAAAAGTAAATTAAGTTAATATTTTAGTTATTTTAAAATTTAAATATCTATTAAAAAAAGGTTAAATAGAAAAAAAATTAAAGCTATATAATTAATATTTAATAAATATAAAACTAATACTTTAAAAAAGTATTTTTTAATTTTAATTTTAATTTTAACTTTATTATATTTTAATTTAAATTATAAATAAAAGAAAATAGAATATTTAATTTATATTATTTTAATACTTAATAAAACTAATAAATAATAGTTTTTTATTTTATAAATTAAAAATGCTTATTTAAACTATTTTTTTTTTAAATATATTAAGTATTTATTTTTTAGAATAACTATTTATAAAACTTTATAAAAATTAAATATAAAAATTTATATTAAAGCTTATTAAATAACTATTTTATTATTATAGCTTATATATTAAATAAAGTTTTAAAAAAAGTTTTTAATATATTAAAAATTTATTAATTTAGCTTTAACTAAGTTTTTTTTTATTTTTTTATTTTATCTAAAATTTTATAATTTAGTAATATATTAACTATAATTTTTTAATTTACTCTTTCTTTTAATAAACTGCTATAATTTTTTAAAACTTTTTAATATATATATATATTAGCTTAATATTGTTAGCTATATTAGCTATATTATAATTTTATTTTATTATTATTACTTTTTTAAATATTACTAGCTATTTATTAAACTATTTAAATAAAATTTTTTATTTACTTTTAATACTTTTTTTTAAAAAGGTAATTCTTTTAAATATTTTAAAAAGTATTTAATTTAACTTAGAAAATTTTTATTTAATAACTACTAAATTAAAAAATAAAAATAAAAAACTAGTTTAATAAAAAAGCTAGCTACTAAAAATTATTTTAGTTTATATAATTAGTAAAAATAAAAATAAATAATTAATAATAATAATAATAAATAGCTGATTAAAAAAGTTAATATATATATAATTTTTATTTATATTTTATATTTTTTAAGTAACTAAAACTTAATTATTACTATTTTTAAAACTTTAGTTAGTAATTTAAATATTTACTAAATTATAAAACAAAAAAATTAAAGTTATACTAAACTACAAAAAATTAAATTAAAAAGTTAATATTAAACTTTATTAGTTTTTATTAAAATAGTAAAATAAAAATGTAAAAATAATTAATTAAAACTTATAAAAAAAATTATACTTATATTTTAGATTTTTTAAAGCAAATATACTACTTTAAAATAAAATATAATTTAAACTAATAATTTTTAAATAAAGTTATAATATAATATATATAAATAATAAGTAAAATAATTAAATATTATTAATTAAAAATATATTAAATAAGAAAAAAAAATAATGCCACTATTTAGTCTACTAGAATTATATTAAAAATAAAACTGCTAAACTTTTAAATAAATTATTTAAAAAATACTTATAAGTTAAAGCTACTATATAAGGTTAATACTATATATAATTATTTATCTTTTTTATTAGCTATATTTTTATATATTAAATTCTAAAAACTTAAATTAGTACTTTTAAAAGTATTTGATTATATCTATAATATTTTAGAATACTAAATTTAGATTAAAACTTATTTATATAAAATAGCAAAGCTTTGAAATTTTTTTGGTTTTTAATATTTATAAAAAAAATTAATACTATTTAATTAAAATTTAATTAAAATAATATATACTATTATTAAACAAAATAATTTAAAACAGTAAAATATTATATACTATATCTGTAGCTCTAGCTCTATATATATATTTATAAGTGTAGCTATAAATTTTATAATATTTTTCAAAATAAATTGAAAATTTTTCTTATAATATACTAGAGCTTTAATTACATTTCAGAGTCAGTTCAAAAGTATCAAATACTCTTTGTACTAAGCACTAATACTTTTTACCAAGTACTTTAATTTTATAAGTATTCTACTTTATTATTTCTTTGCTTAGAAAAGAAAATAATTATTAGCAAGCAACCTTATACTATAAAACTTTTAAATTATATAGCTTCAAAAATATGTGCTATGTATTAATTTCATTACTATACATTATATAATATATATTATAATGAGCTATAGAAATGTACAAGACTGTACATATATATTTGAATGATGAAATTAAGTTGCTTTTATCATAGCGCAAGCTGACAATATAGGAGGGAAGAAAGGCTAAATTACTTAAGTTGATAATAAAAATTTCCAATTTCCAATTTCCAAATTTCCAGTTTTGTGTATTATTAAGATTGGTCAGAGCAAGCTCAGTAATAACGAAAAAATTACTCTTTATTTATTGAGTAATGTATTTGTAATCCAATTTTACCTAGGTGCTGAGCTTATTCTCCAAGCCAGCTTCCTTTTTAAAATACATCCAACCTTATTTAACCTGCATTTAATAAAAAAGTACGATTTTCATAAAAAATATAGCTAATTTCGTTTTAGAAATGTCAGCAACGAAGCCAGTATTTAAATTAGTCTTAGGTAACTCTTGATCTTTATTTTTATTTTCTAATTTTCGGTTAGTCGGTGATGGTGGTACTGGAAAAACAACTTTTGTAAAGAGACATTTAACTGGTGAATTTGAGAAAAAATATATTGGTAAATTTTATAATTTATGTTTATTAAGATTTTTAGCTACTCTTGGTGTTGAAGTACATCCTCTTTCTTTTCACACCAACTTAGGAGAGCTTGTCTTTGATACATGGGATACTGCTGGTCAAGAAAAATTCGGTGGTCTGAGAGATGGTTATTAGTAACTTTTATATTTCATTTTTATATTTATCTTGTTTAGCATCAATGGTCAATGTGCCATCATTATGTTTGATGTGACTTCTCGTATTACTTATAAAAATGTACCTAACTGGCATCGTGATTTGACCCGTGTCTGTGAAAACATTCCAATTGTTCTTTGCGGAAACAAAGTTGATATCAAAGTAACTTTTTATAGTTTTTCGTTTACTTAAATAATATAGGAACGTAAAGTAAAAGCTAAAGTTATTACATTCCACCGTAAGAAGAATTTACAGTACTATGATATTTCAGCAAAATCAAATTATAACTTTGAAAAGCCTTTCCTTTGGTTAGCGCGTAAATTAGTCGGGTAATATTTTTTTTATTTTCTTTGCTAATTTTTTTAGTAATCCTAATTTGGATTTCGTAGCTGCCCCTGCTTTGGCACCTCCTGAAGTTCACATCAATGCTGATGATGCTGCTCTAATTGAAAGGGAGCTTGCCGAAGCTCAAGCTCTTCCACTACCTGAAGAAGATGGCGAATTTTAATTTAATCTATTAATGCTTCTGATTTAAAAAGTAAAAATTTCAACAATGATTAAAGTCTGAAATTATGTACATAGTTTTATAACTTAATATCACCACATTTTTTAGATTTGTACTTTTTGAATTATATTTTGCTAATATTAATAGATGATTGTTTTAGTATTATATACTACACTTCTAGATTTATAGTAAGTTTAGTTGCTTTACTTTAATCTTATTTATGTTTTTTTTTATAAAGCTAATACAGTCCTTTACTAATTTTGTGGCTTTTTTAAAGTTGGATCTAAGTACATACTGTTATCTTTTCAAACATCTAGTAGTATATATCATATCCAAGAGCTTTAAGCTATTTTTTTGTATTATATAGCAAAATTTAACAGAACTAAAGCTAAATCAAGTTTTACTCTATCCAAAAAACCTACTGAGTTTTAAAAAAGACAAAGTATATATATTTTAAAAATAAAGATATTAAAAGCCTTATTGAAATGTTTAAAAGTAAAGTTTAATTATAAAATAAGCTATTTTTATTACTAGCTATAATAAGCTTACATATAGGATGCTTTATATTTGAAATATATCTTTAAGGCTATTTAATATTATAGATAATAAAAATAATACTAATTTATTATTAAAATAAACATATAGCTATAAATTTTCTAATTTTTATTTAGAACTTTTTATCTTTTAAATAGTATTTTCTAATTTGCTTTAAAGACTTATTTACAAATTATCAACTTAGTCTTCTCTATCTAAATATTAAGTACTTTCAAAGTTCTATAGGATAAACTAGTATACTTTTAAATATTAAAAGCTTTATATTTTCTTAATGCCAAAGAAATTAATATTACTTTAATATATAAGATATTATTTATCTTTTTAAAACCTTTTCTAAACTATAAAAACTAACTTTTATTAATAAGTAAAAAGTTTTTTTATAATGTTTTTTCTATTTTTAATATATATATATACAGCTTCTTTTTTTAAAATCTGTTTTACATTTACTTTTATCTTTATAAAAGCCTTTATTTATTAATTTTTATTAATTTTCTTGCATGTATTTTTTTAATTTTTTAATTATTATATTAGTTTTTTTATAAGTATAAATTTATTAATAGCTTATTTACTATAGTAGTAGTTTTATATTTGCATTAAAATAAAAATAAATAAACAAAATTTTAAAAAATTATTATTATAGTTTTAATATAATAATATTAATATTATATTAAAGTTTAGTATTAATTAAATTTAAATTAATTTAATATAGTAAAAAATAAACTGATTAAAAAAGAGTTTATACTTATATAAATAACTTAAAATATTAAAATTAATACTTCTAGTTATATATAAAATACTTAAATTTTAAAAAATTTATATAAAATTAAAAAGTATACTTTTAATTTATAACCTATTTTAAACTTATTTAACTAAAAATTTAATAAGTTAAATAATATAGCTATAAATGATTTTATAATTTATATATATATATCAGTTATTAAAAATACTTTAATAACTTAATAAATTAAAAAATATTATATAAAAAAGTATATATATTTAGTATTTTTATTTTATAAGCTATTTAAATATTATAAAAAATAAAAAGTTTAGTTTAAAAAAAATAAAAATGGATAATAAAAAGGTTTATTAATTATATATATATAAAGTAAAATATTATTTTTAATATAAAATAAAATATATTAGTTTTATTTATATAAGTATAAAACTCTTTTTATTTAGTTTATTTTTTAAAATATTATAATTAATTTAAACTTAATTGATATTAAAATTTGATATAATATTAAAATTATAATAATAATTTTTTTAAATTTTGTTTATTTACTTTTATTTTAAAAATTAGATTAAAGTAGCTATTTAGATATATTTTATTTTTATTTTATTTTACTTTTATAGCTTTTAAAAGTTTTTTTAAACTATTTTTAACTATTTTTTAAAATTTAAAATACTATATTACTAATTTTTGTTATTATTATTATTTTTCTATTTTTTACTTTTTTAATTATAGTTGACTTAATTTTTAGCTTTTTTTATTATTATTATTATTATTTAATTTACTTTTAAAATTTTACTAAATAAAATAGCTTTTTAAATTAAGTTTATATAGCTACTACTTTTTTTAAATAGTTAGTATAAGTATAGTAGTAAATAAACTTATTTAATATAAAGCTTAAATTTTTAATAAGTTTAAATATTTATAAAAATTAATATTTAGAAATTTTGGCTATATTGAACTAAATGAAAAATTAGTTACTTTTAAAAATAGCTGATTTTAATTTAAAAAGCTTAATATAATTAAATTTTAGTTAAATAAATAAATATTATTAATTTAGTTATATTTATATTTAAATTAAAAACTTTTAATATGTTTTACTAAAAGGTATATAAAAAATTAAAATTTAAGTTAAAATTTTATAATATATTTATATATATTTAAATTTTCTAATATTTAAATAATATAGTAGTAATTTTATATTTTTTCTAAATATAAAACTATTACTAAAGATAAGATTGTTAAAAAAATTATTATTATTATTAAAAAATATCTTTTAAACTAACAATATAATAAAATAAACTACTATTGCTTTTGTTAAAAATTTTACTTTTATAATTTTAATCTTTTCTTATAGCTTTTTTTTTAATTAAATTTATTAAAAAGTATAAGCAGATTTTTTAAACTATTTTTTACTAGAAATTAACCTTTTATTCTATTTTAAATTGCCATTTCTATTATTAAACTATTTGAAAGTATATCTTCAGTCTAATAAATAATTCTGAAAACAGTAGATTTTATTTTAACTATCTAACTATTTTCTACTCTAAGCTTTTCTTTCTATATAATACTTTAGCTAAATGCTATAATTGAGATTATAACTACTTGAATTCTAGTTTTGTATAATTTCTTACTCCTTAAAAAAGTAAATCTTCTAGATATTCTTAGCCAGAAATACTAGCATGTAAGAACTAACAGTTCTATTTTATTATTTCAAATAATCTTTGAAAAAAAATCATTTATTTTTTAAATTAGCAAATCAAAATTGTTAATTAAGTGAAAGCTAGTATAATGGATGAAAATATAAATATATAAATACTTGCTCAAATTAAAGATGTTAGTTAGGTATACGTGAAAGGGAGTTACAAAAATACACAACTTTAATAAAAATATGGTAAGGGAACAGTAAATAGTATCAACATAATGGGGTAGAAAGTATAGCTTAAACAGTTTGTTGAAGAGAGGAGTGTAAGGATTAGTTGGATTAAAAAGATCAGTTAAGTGTGCATGGGGTAATATGTAACCATAAAAAAGAGAACTAGCTCTTAGTTAGGAATTTACGAAAGGTACCAGCGAAGTTAGACTGTATGTTTAAATAAGGGTAGGCATCTAGAAAAAATATCAGTATCGCTTACCAAAAGAAGTACTTACTACTTGAGTTAGCTTCCGAAGTATTGGTATTATTGTTTATATTGGAAGTGTTGTTAAGCTCTAAACTTCGCAGTAGGGAGTCCCGTTCGTCTTGGAGACGTTTGAGGTGCATATTAGCATCGAGAAGTTGCTTTTCAACACACTGGACATACTCCTGCTGCCTCAGTAACGCTTCCCTACCCTGTTTCCGCATGAGTTGAGCCTCCTTCTGTGATTTGAGGAGTTCGTGGCGCAGCAATTCGTTCTCCTCTTGCAACGTGAACTTCTCGCTCTTTATGTGTACCATATCTGATTTGAGTTGGGAATGGTCGTGACGTAACTGAGTTAGAGCGGTGAGGTGCGTCTCGGTAGTAGTTTGCAGGTCGTGTACCGCTAGCCGCAGCACTTCCACTTCTGTAGTAGGGACGTTTAACTCGGATCCGTTCTTACGAGAGGAACGATGAGTGTGAGAGTGAGTGGAGGAATTTTCAGGATTCATGAAGAAGAAGGAAGAATGTGTCGATTCGGAGTCGGTAGCACTGATCACACTAATTTGGGAAGGGTGACGGGACATGGAGCGAGCTTTTAACGAACCTTCTGAGTACAAATTGGATAGGATGTTCTTGACCCAATGCGAAGTCTTTTGTGGCATAGACGGCTTCTGGTAACAAAAGCTACTGGTATCGGCTTCCCTAGAGTACTGTTCGGCTAATTCATCTAATTTTCGCTTGGAAACCTTACTGCTGGTTAATATAGCGTCGTTGATCAACATGGTGGCTGAGTTGTTATAAGCTTCGAACAGCTGCGCCGAAGTTAAAAAACTTATTAGTCCTTCGAATTCATCAATAGCTAGTAACTTATCTAGATTTTTCTGGAGTAAAGCAATAGCTACCCGCATGATGGTTTCAGGTGCACCTTCTGCAAACACTACATCATATATTCGTTGAACTAAGCTGAGTGGGAACGTATACGCGAATAGAGATAAAAACCATTGTGAGGCGTAAAGTGCGGTACTTATGTTGTGGGAATTTAAATGGTTAGCTAGTTTAGGAATATACTCAGAAATCAATGCTCCTAACTGATACAGTCGTAATCGTAACCCTTCCATTCTAGTAGTGAACATAGTACGCATATCGTAAGTTTCCATTAACCTAATAAAAAATAAGAATAAATTAAGTTACAATAAATTACCTGACGAATACACAGAAAGCTTCAACTTCGGGCATCTAAAATAAAATCAGTAAAAATGGGATCTACAAAAATAAGTACATTCATAAGTAAGGGACCCATCATAAAACCAAGGCCTTGGCAGTAACCAACTTCAGTATCGTAGAGGGAATAAGCTTTCATTATGTTATAGAGTCGAGTTTGCCCAACACCAAATTCTTCTGCAAACATTGGTAGACGGGGGAAAGTTCTAGGTACGTCTCTGAGGATAATTTTCTCAAATGGGAAATTTTTCTCTTCTAACAACTGGTTATACATAGTTTCGAGATAAGTGGAACCAGATTGACTCATAGTTTGCCACAGTGCACCCCTAAGCACAGAGGGAATTCCTAATCTTATTTTTGCTGTAAGGAGGTGCGGTGTTTTGTGAGCAACTCCAGCGTAATCATGTACTACTGTACACCAGAATTCCCAGTCTGGTAAATTTTCGTATACGGCTGAGAAGGAGGAAGGGTCGGTTGGAGTTTCATCACTGATATTAGTTCCATTTTCGGATGGAGTGGGCGAGTAGGGTGATACTACATCCGATTCAGAGGATGTCAATATTGGTTCACGGTGGTTTGGAGGTAAGGTAACAGGTACGTAATTGGAAGAAAGTTCTTCAGGACCGACATCTGTTTTAAATATAGGATGTGTAACTTTGTCGTTGAAAGTAGGTTTGTCATCCTCTTCCACTTCCACTTCGTTTTGATCGTATTTGTCAAGACGTGCCAATAGAAAAGGTGTAGAGTCAACTTCCGAAGCTAAATATTTTTCGTTCTCCTTTTCGAATTTATCTAAAATTATGTCACGCTCTTTATCTTTCAATTCCACTACTGTAAGGCGACGATTATTAAGTACAGATTTAACTCTGCGCATCGGATGTATATCAACTTTCATACTTTTGTTGCGTCTATTATGCCCCTTGATATTTTCATTCACTTTGTAAGCAAGATCCGTATTTTCATCTATCTAAAATAATAAAGGGGTTTAACTATTAAAATAAAACTATATAAAAAATACTTGGTCAGAAAAAGCATCTAAATTTTGAGAAATAGAAGTTTGTATAGGTGTAAAGCTTTTTGCAATGCGGATTTTTCGAGTGTCTTGATTGATACTTTCAGTAGGTTCAGAATCACAAGATTCAGTAACATTTGAATTAGGCTTGCTATCGGAACCCATCATCGAATAAATAAAACAAGTTGTATATGAAATCTATATCGAATAGATAGTGTTGAATAGAGGTTTGCAAGTAAAGGAAAAATAAATAAAGTTGTACAAATATAATAGTATTAACTGAAAATATACAGATTTTCAGTCTAAAGACTAACTTTCTAGTACAAACAAAGTAAGCGGAGATATCTGATTATAAATTTAATTTGGTTCGCTAAAATGGATGGTTATTCCGCAAAATATTTGAATAGCCACTGTAATTTGATGTTGTGTTATCTTCATATTTTTGGTAGCGGTTTTATTGTAATCAGTTTGACAAGTTTTCAACTTTTAATTACATTTCAAACTTGAGATCTTTATCCGTTTTAAGCCACCAAATAGTAGAATAATTTTGAATTTCAACTTTTTTTACTATATTCGGTTTAAGCACAGATTCAAAGTTCATGTTCAAATAAGTTAACTTTTATATAAAGGAAATGGTGACATTTTAAAAGAGTATAAATAACAGATACACTTTAAAATTCTAATTTTCAACTTTACCTTATAACGTTAAAGTACATCCTCAAAAAAAGGTAATATTTTAAAATTTGAAGTATTGGTAGATCGTCAGTGATTTTTTTGAATAATTCTTAAATATTGAAATTAGTAGAAATTTAATTTCAAAATCTGTTTTATATAAGTTTAAAGTTTATCAGAAAAATAAATTTTATCTAACGTTAAACAGTAATAATTAGCTAATAATTGTTTAAAAAGTTAAATTTTATTTGACATTTTAGAAGTATAGTTTAAAAAGTTCTGCCGAGCTGCAGAGTTTTACCTTAATTATAACACTATCACGACATTACTAAAATTTCCATTTGATTATGATGATAGTCGTGATGCTAAAACTTTTAAGCAATTGTGGGTTTACTACCTATGAACATAAGAACTAGAGATTCTATTTTAAGGAAGATTCCTATACGTAGCCATCACCGGTCTAATACAATTGTTAATAAATAAATAATTCCTACAATATTTCAGAGAAATATAAGGCTATTCTATATAACGTAACAAATACGGCTCAATTATATATAAACTTATGTTTATTGGCTAAATGTAAAAATAGCATATTTTAAAATTAGCTTTATCAAAGTTGAGGTTTTATTTTTAAATTAAATTTTGGAAAGTTGATATTAAATATTAAATATATCTTTTACATATTATATTAAACTAAAATCAATATAAAATTTTAAATATAGTTAAAAATTTTAATCTTATAACATAATAAAGAGCTTTTTTTAATTTTAAGATAAATAGTTTTAAAAATAAATTAAAACTTATTTACACAGATTATATATTTTATAGTATACTTATAAATATATTATAGAAGTATTAACATTATATGTAAAATAGCTTTAATTTTATATTAAATTAATTTTTCTAGCTACTTTATATCTAATTTGCTATTATTATATAGCTATATATATATATTATTAATATTGCTAAACCTCTAAAGGATTTTCTTTTTAAAAGGCTAGAAAACTAGCTAAAACACTTTGTCTAAATAGTAAAGATAATGCAATATAGTTATTACTAAACTAAATCTAAAAAACAAGTTTAGCATAATATATTAAAACATCCTAATACTTTTATTTAGCAATATAAAAGTTTTTAGCTAAAGGTAAAAAGCTGCAAATAATAAGTTAAAAATAGTAATAGTTAAAGCTAAAAAAGTAGAAGATTTACTCTTTAGTTAAATTATAACTAAGTAAAAAGTTAACAAAAAATGATAATAAAAGTAAAAGTTTTTAAATTAGTTTTTAAAAAATATAAAATAATGTATTTAAATATTAAAAAAGATAAATAGAAGGTTTATATAGGTTTTTTTTAATATATATAAAAGCTTAAATAGTTTTAAATAGTAAAGTATAATATAAACAAAAGTATATTAAACTTGTATAAGTAGTAAATCTAAAAACCATAAGCTATATTTATTTATATAATTATTAATATTTGTTATCTTTTTATTTAAACTAAAAATATTATAAAGTTATTAGTATTGCATTTATTTAAATAAATATTTTAATTTATTTTTTTATTAAATTATATACAAGTTTTTAGATTTATACTTTAAATAGAAATTTAAAGCTAAAATGTTATTACTTTTTAACTGCTTTTATAAATAAGTTTTTTTATTACTATTTGTTAAATTATAATTTTTAAATACCTATTTACTATAAGTTAAGTTTATTTATTTTAAAAGAAAAAAAAAACTAAAAAATAAAATTATTTTAAGCTAAAATAGTCTTTAGATTTTTTTAAATTATAATAATTTAGTAAATTAGTTTTTTATTTAATGGTGTATTTTATTATTACTATAATGATTATTTATAATAAATATATATATAAAATTAATTTTATTATTTAATAATAAATTATATTTAAAAAATAATAACTTTAAGTTTATTTTAACTAAATATATTGAAAATATTAAAAATATATTTAGTCTATAATAAAATATTTAAAAACTAATTAATATAGCTTTATGGTTATATAATTATATTAAAAGTTTAAATTTTAAAATATAGATTTTTAATATTAATAAGTTTAATATATAACTGATTAATAAAATTTAGCTAAAAAATATTTTAAAAATAGTTTTAATTATTTACTATATATTTTATCAGCTATTTTTAAAAATAATTACTTTAAAAAAAGTTTAATAAAATAAATTAAAATTAATTAAAAGATATAATTTAAATTGTAAAACTTTATATTAAAATATATAAAAATAAAATAATATTTTTAAAAAAATTTCTAAAATTTATTTATATTTAAAACTTTACTTTAAATATTAAATATTTATTTTAATTTTAAGTAAGTATAAAAATATATAAATTTTTAACTAATATATTAATAATATATAAGTTTTTAGTTAGTTTAAATTAAATATTCTTAAAAATAAACAATATTATCTTTTTTTATAATATTAAATACTATAAAAAATATGTAATTTTATAGAATATAATATTATAAAAATAATATAAAAAATAATACTAACTATTTAAGCTATAATATTTAAATTTATATAATTAAGCTATATAAATAAATATAAGTTTAATAAAATAATATCTTTATAGGTATATTATAAAAGTAAAATAAATATATTTTAGTATACTTTAAACTATAAATTAAATTATATAGCTAAATATAAATTATACTAATAAGATAATATTAAAGTTATTTTTTATAATTATAATTTAAAGTAAAAAATACTTAATAAATTTAAAATAAAATCTTAAGTATAAAGTAATTTATATTTAATATATATAAATAGTAATTTTAATACTAATATTTTTATAATAT
>JAWQFY010000918.1:0-17496 GCA_037055185.1 Capillidium rhysosporum
AAAGTTTTAAAATTTTATATATATGTAATACTAAATAAATAATATATATTTATTTAGTTAAAACCTAATTATATCAAATTTTTAAAATTTTATTAAGCTTTTTATATAAAAATCAGCTATTTTCAAAAGTAGCCAATTACCTATTTATATAACTTTATTAATTTATTAGTAGTATTTAGTTTAAAAAATATTACTTATACTTAATATTTTTATTATAATATTTATATTTATATTAATAATAGCAAACTTTTATTTTTAAATTAAAAGTTAATATATAATTTTAATTTTTTATTATTATTTAATAAATTTTATTTTAATTATATTATTTATATTTATTATATTTAGTGAAATATTAATTAATATAGAATTTAGCTTTAATTTAAAGTATACTAAAACTAATAACAATATTTACTTAAGATATAAAAATTTAATTACTAATATTATTTATTTTAATTAAAATTTTTATATATAATTTTTTAACTTTTTTAATTAATTAATAAAAAACTTAAAAATTAATTACTAAATAGCTAGTTTAGTAAATTATTTATAAATTTTAAGCTATTTAATATTAAGTATAATACTATAATTAGCTTATATTTTAGATATATTTAAAAAATAATATAATATCTATAACATTTTTCTAAACTATTAGATAAAATTATAAAAAAGTTTTAGTTAATGATAATTAGTATAAGTTATTTTTATCAAATAGAGTATAATTTTATAAATTAAAAATAATTATATAAAATATCTAAAAAATAACTTTTATATATATTATCTTAGAATTTTTCACAATAAAAAACTATTTTTATTTATAAACTGCTATTAAGTTACTTTATTTTTACTTCATTAAATTATTTTATATTATATAAATTTTTAAAATTTAAGAAAAAGATAAGTAAAGTTAGTAATTTAAGTTTAATTAATTTATATTACTTAAAAAAATATATTAACTTATTTTATTAAATTTATTAGTATTGAAATACTAATAATTTTTATTATTATAACCTTATTTATTATTAAAATTATAAAATATCAATCTTTATTTTATTAGCTATATTATAGATAAAACTAGTTTTATTAAAAATATACCCTTTTTTATATTATTATACATATTTTAAATTAGAAGGTATATTTGCTTTTTTATCTTTTATTATATATTTTGGTAAATTTTTAGTTTAAATATCTATATTAAATAACTATTATTAGTTAAAAGTAGTTAATACTTAAATAAGTTAGATTGAGTTAAAATAAATATGAATTTATACTTAAAACTAAACTTTTAATAAGTTATATATATTTATTTTAATTATATAAATAATTTTAGGTTTAAAGTTATAAATAAATTAAAATATAAAGATAAATAAGCATTTAAGTAAATTTTTCTTTCTAAAACAAAATTATTTATTTACTTTTTTTAATAATAATAAATAAATATATTAATTTATATTTCCCTTTTAAAATAAAAGTTATATATAGTTTATAATAACTTCAAAATATATACCTTTTCACTATTATTATACTTAATACCTATTAAGTATAATATTTTATTAGTAAATAATTCAAAAAAAAATATATTTAAAGATATATGCTAAATATATGCTAATTACCTATATATATATTTAGAAAATATAGCATTTAATTATTACTTTTTACTATTATTTTTCTATTATATTTGTTTTTATTTAACTTGTAATTAAATGTTAATAAAACATATCAAATACTCTTCATACTGTTTTATTTGTATTTTATTTTATTTTTAATAATCATCATTTTGAGTATTCAAAATTTTATATTATAAAATTAGTATTAAAAACAAACAATCAATTATATAAAATAAATCATTTTAATTTAATCTAATAGGATATTGAAGAATTTTCAACCACATATTTTTCACCTAATACAGTGTTCAGCTATCTGTGACTTTAAATATTCATAATTAATATCCTTGTTAACAAATAAAACATTGCTTTTAGTATGTCGTTTTAATAAAAATTTAGCATCTTAAAATTTTGCTACAGTATATATCGTTGAATCCAGGGCAATAGATACTAGATCTTGATATGGTAACTGAAATTAGAGCTACTGAAATGAATGCTGGCACTACAAATTTCGTATTGAAAAGTTGAATAAAGTAAAAATGGTAAACTATAAGAAGCTGGTAGTTTATATAGTGTTCGTGGTATAATTTTCACAATTTAAGACTTGAAGAGTATGTACAGTTCTGCTAATAAAATTTAAGGGCTGGATCACCAAATTTTACATTAATTGTATGTAATTAATATGTGTTTTTTCTTAAACTGCCAAAAGATAATTTAAGAAAGTGAAGTATGTATATATAAATGATAAAATATTATGTTAATTGTATCGCACTAGTAGATTATTTAGTTTTTTAACATAGCTATTATAACTTAATATATTCTAAATCGAAATTTTTTAAGATCCAATTTCAAAGAAATCTACTGTTTTCAATTTTAATTTTAGCTCTTTTATTTCTTGAAATTTAATTGGTCCAAGCGTTTATTTGTAATAAATAAATAATTATAAACGAGAAAAAGGTATTGAACTTGCTATTTTTTAGCTTAAGTTCTTCTCGTAAAGTGCTGAGGGCTTGACAATCTAATTTTATCAATCTTAGCTTATTTAAATTAAATAGCCAGTTTTCCAAGTTCCTATTTTTTAATAATCACTGATCTATTTAATTAAAATTTATTTGTGATATTTTTTGATAATTTTAATAAAAATGAGAGTTCAATTATTTTTCCCCTTGGGTGGTACTACAAGCTATTTTGAAGTTATTATCTAGAAATCCATAAAATTAAAAACAGGTTTTAAAAGAGCGTCTCAGTGTTAACTATTGATCAATAGTTCTACACAAACTATCTAGGTAGCTTCTAGTAAGACCTTGCAATGCTACAATCATACTTTGGAGTCTACTGGGTAAATAAAAAGATTTAATTTTATTTCTCCTAATTTTTATTCGCACGTGAAAATAATGAAAATTAAACCTTTTAACTTTACAAAAATAGCCCTGACTGTGTGACGCGGCTTTGCAGGCAATCATATAATAATATAGCCAGGAGACGCAGGTTCAATATTTGGTGGTTGTCCTGCTGTTTTTTTTCCAATTCTGTGCCCCACAAAGAAGAGCTTTGGAAGTTTCTTTTCTTTCAACCGACTTGCGATGGCTCAAAAATAAATTAATTCTTAGTGTTAGTTTCACCTGTCTCTCCTAAGTTAATAAAATTTTCATAAATTTAGCCTTTGGACCGTTGACTTAAAAGAAATAAAAATAATTAGTTTTTACCCTTTTTACATCTATAAATCCTTTATGTTAGAACCTAGCAAAATGACGACTAAAAACATTATACTTAAATTGATAACACACTCACCAACCTTATTTGGACTATTTAGTATTAAGTTCTTATTAGATTTAAATATTTGTTTTATAAATATAATATCCGGTTTATTTGTAACGTGCATAAGTGCCAAATCTTGTAAGTATCTTTTGAAACTTGAAAGACCTAAAGGTAATAACATACTTTTAAAAATAATTTTTAGATTTTAAAAAAATGTAGGATCGAAGATTAAAGGATACGGTATGCCAAGTTCACATGCTTCATTTACCGGATTTATGATTGCTTATTTTTTAATTTTTAATGATTTATTTGGTTATGGAAGGTAAATTTGTAGCTTAGATGGTAAAACAGTGTTTAAATTTTGAGTTTAGTGTTAGCATAGTAACTAAGATGATTTTAATATTTTGGGTTAGTTTGGTATCTTATACAAGGTAATACATATCAATATATTATCTTAAATTTTTTTATAGAATATATTTTGGAGCCCATACATTAAATCAAGTGTTAGTTGGGAATTTATTAGGAGTCTTCATAGCTATATTTTGGTATAAAATTAACTTTATTAACTTGGTAGCTCTTTATCATCAGGATTTATCTCGAATAAGAGATTTTGTGTTTGAGCCAGTTTTCTAAAACAGTAGGATGATATATATATAATTTGTAACCAGAACATATATATTTGATTTATTGTTCTTTAAATACACTGAATTAGATAGTCAAGCATCCATACAGACAGAATTAGTTAAATTAAATAAACTACCGATGTACGGAGCGAACAATAATAAATTAAACATATATCCAAACTCAAATGGTTGATATTTAAATTTTTTTATATTTATTTCTGTTCAAATAATAGTTGAATTTGTTATTATATAGTAATAAGTTACTTGAATAGGTTAGCGAGTTAATTAAACTTTAAGCTATTGGTAAACTGCTTAAGATGGAATAAATAAACTAGCAGTAGCCATCAGATGTTAAAATATTGAATATTTGGAACTCATATTGCTAAATAGTTGCTTCTTTATTTTCGAATCAGAAATCATTTTATAAAATACGAATGCTAAAGTATTTAACTATAGAGTTGATGATAATAAATGTTTTTCTATTAAAATCGGATGGCTGAGAGTATGGTAAACACTGTAGATAGACTACATAAATCCATTAATATAAATGATATTTTTCAAAATCTGCTTAGGCTACAAAATCATTAATTTCTATAACTTAATCTGCTATATACTCATTTAAATTTTAAAATACTTTGATCTATAATCTATAATCTCTGGACTATTTCTATTTCTCCAAAGATAGTAACGATGGATAACTTAACATTAATTTCGAAATCTAATTTAAAATTCCAGGCTTATGGTTCTTTCTTCCTGAGAATTTGGATAGCTAATCGTGGTTTATAAACACCTGGTAATGCGTTTTACGTAAACTGATCTGAAAAAGCAATAAACTTACAATTTCATAAGTAAAATTAGTATATGTGGTAATGCTAAATTAGTAAATTTATTAAAAAAATGAACAGTTTTGGTAATGTAAATAAATACTTTTTAAATTGAACATCAAAGCTTTAAAAAACTGAAAATTATGCATTGTGAGAAACACTATATTTCAAAAGCTACAATTTATTTTAGTACTAACATTGCAGTGAAAAATTTTTATATGGTGGAGTACCGCTTATTATGAATTTAATCAAACCACGCTTTTAATTTAATGTTATATTCATTTTGGTAAATAAATATTTGTGAATGAATGGTATGTTCGTGTAAATTTAGTTTATACGTGTTAACACTTTATCATTAACGTCAATAGCAATACTCAAAGATAAACATTTGAAAAAACAAGCAAACAATTATATCAAATGCTATTTACAAATTATATGTATATTTGAAATACTATAATTAAAAAAAGTCTTTGAAATACTTGTAAAAACTTAACAGTTAGCTTAAAATGAGATTAAACTCTAACTAGAAAGCATTTAAATATAAAAGTAATATATAGGAAACACAAAGTGTTCATTTTTAATTTGCTATAAGCTAATCGAGTAAACATAGATATTGTACAATGAAAGCTCTGAAGACTAAAGCTAGATGGTTTACCGTAGGACTGTGTACGACGGTGTCATCGTCATCGAAAGTATGCCAGAACTTTGGGAAAGGAGCCGGAATAAGGTGAAGGATGGGTACATCTAATTCTTCGAAGGGTCTATGGTCGTCATCGATACTAGCGCGGAAAAGTTTTTTCTTAGAAAACTGTTTTAAATTCAAGTTTTTGGATTGCAGTTTGTTTTTGAATATTTTACTTTCGATGTCAACAAGTTGTTGGAAAAATAAGTCGGTATCCCTTTTCAACGAAACTAAAGGGGTATTTTTCGACCCTAACAGGTCTAACAGTACGAATAGTTCAATAGTCTGTAATTCGTTTTTAAATGTATTAGTTTTCTTTACACCGTGTGGTATTAAATTATCATTTAATTTATTTGCTAGATGCCTAAATAGTCAAATATATTTTAAAAATTAATTTTATAATAAAAACTAACCTTGCACCGTAAACCGAATCGGAATCATTCCACTTTTCAAAAGCTTCTTCACCGTCAAAAAATATTAGCTGTAAAGTAGTTTTTGCAAACTGACGATGTTTTTCAAGTTTATTTTTCAAAGTATCCGCTAAATCCAAAAGTAATGCACATGAAATGGCTGAATCGGTAGCAGCAAGAAAATGATTAGGCTCCTTAAAAAATTTACTGTCATAGTGAGCTGCAAAAACTAACTTCCTATCTACCTTCTTATCAAACGTAGCTACTATATTAGTAAACTTTTTTTTACCTTGTGGTGTATCCTCCTCAAAACTATCTAAATCCACTTCAAAGTTACTTTCCTTTAGCTTATCTACTATAAATTTACGTACCAATGTGTTATTTTCACTCCCACTTACTCTAGGTATCAAGATAGGTTTTAAGTACTCTCCTTTAGGTTTTAATCGTTCAGGCTGGCTTAATTCCGATAGTTTGTAAAGTTCACTACCTAATAAATCTTTTGTACATAGTTGACACTTTTCTGGTTGACTAAATACTAAATTCGTACCTAGTTTTAACAGTAGTAGTAAGGATGTTGGTCTAAATATACGCATTTATTAAATTTTGTTACTAGGAAGCAAAGTTATTTCAATTTATATATTCTAAGTCAAAAAATGAATTTCTTTGGAGTAGTGGATAATTTACTGCAATTAGAATGACTTCATTGAATTTAGCAATCTCAAATAACTATTTAACAATAAAATGGACTATACTTGTTGATATTTTTAGATTCTTTTAATTAAAAAGGAAAAAAATGATATATATATTTTTTCGATTCTTGAAAATCAGAGGCTTAAGTGATTGATTTATTAAAATCTTATCTAAGCTTATTATAATTATAGAGGGATGCTAGGACCCTTACGAGAGCGTTTGCAATAGGGGACTTGTAAAACTTGGCTTATAAGAAGGGTAATAAAAGGAAAAAGAAAAAGACAAATAGATATTAAAATAGAGAAATATTAGAAGGTGAAAGCCAACCTTAGCAGGAAAAACTTGTGTTTAAATCTTTATATATTGTAGATGGGATCTGTATAATATATATATAGTTATATAAATAATTAATTAACTATTTTTAAAGTAACTAATTTCAATTTTTAAATTAAATAAAGCAAAATTAAGCTGATAAAATTAGCTAAAAATAAATAATTGCATTTTCTTGCTTTTATATATTAAAAAAATGTTAAATCTTAATATATTTTACTAAAAATTATTTAAAAATTAAAAAATTTTCAAAATAAATATTACTTTTAAAAGTGCTTTTACTACTGTATAATAGGTATATTCTTGAAATTTTATATACTAATATATATTTAACCATTAAAAAAAAATTCAGAAAACTAAAAATTTTAAAGTTTAAAGCTTTACAAATTACAAAATATAATATTTGCTATCTATTTTATATAATAATAGCTAAATAATATATATATTTTAATTATAATATGCAACTTTTTAATATTTATTATTATAGAAATTTTATAAATATTTTATTAATATTTTACTTATTTATATAAGCTTATAAAAACAAAAATATTCTTTTTATATTATTAAGCTTATAATAGCAATAAAAGTTATAAATAATGTATATATAATTATTAAAAGCTATAAAAACTTAAAAATTATAAAAAATAAATTAGTTATAAATAATTTTATATTTATATTTTAATTAGTTCTTTTAAATTACTAAGCTATATTATTAGTTTACCTATTATTTCTCTATTTTAATAAATTTTTCTTAATAAATTAGCTAAAAAAATTATTTAATCATTTTAAATAAATTTTTACTAAGCTTTTTAGGCTATTATTAAATATTATTAATAATAACAAAGTATATTTTAAATTTTATAATTTAAAGCTTTTATTAAAATTTTAAATTATTTAAGTTATTAAATAAGTATTTTTAACTATTAATTTAGCTAATTAAATTTTAATAAAAATATATTATAAAAGTTTTTTTTTTTTTATAATATTAACAAATTTTTTAAATATTTATAAATTAATATTTTTTTTAAAGTTTTAAATAAAAAAACTAGAAAAAAAGTTTTTATTTTTTTATAAATATAGCTAAATTTTTAATAAAATATTACTTTAATATAATATATTTATATACTAAAAAAATTAAAAATTTAAAATATAGCTTTAAGTTTTTTTAAAATAGCTACTTTTTAAAATTTTAGATTATATATTTATTAAAAAATTCAAATTAAAACTATTGAATTATATTAAAATATTTAAATTTTATAAAATAAATTATCAAAACTATTTTAAAAAATTAAAATATATTTAGTAACTAATATAGAAAATAATATTAATAATTGCTTAAAAAATAATTTTTAGATATTATATTTAGTTTTATAATATATTTTTAAAAGTTTTATTTAATTTTTCTAACTAGTTTTTTATTTTAATTATTTTTTTATAATATATTATATTTTAAATTCTATTTATTAATAATTTGCTAATTAGTATATTTTTATAAATTTTATATTAATTATTATTTAATTTTATTTACTATTTTTAAAGTTTTAGAAAAGCTACTATATTTTTAATTAAAATATAATGTATATTAATTTTTAAATATTTTATATAATTTTACTATATTTATATTATATAATAAATTTTATTAAAAAGTTAAAAAGAAAATGTAAGTAAATAATTATAAAAGCTTTTTTAGTAAACTTTAAATTTTATATAGTAATTAAGCTTATTAAATACTATAAAATTAAAAGTAAAAATATTAAATAGTATTTTATTAGTTTTATTTAAAGTTTTATAATTATAAACTTTTAAAACTTATTAGAATTTACAAACTTTTACTAATAATTTATTATATTTTTTAAGTTTTTATATTTAATTATCTATATATTTTTATTAAAAGTTAAATTTATTTAAATAAATTAAAAATTTTAAAGTTTAAAATTTTAAATAGAGAAAATATAAAGATTTAATACATAATACTTATTAAAATTATTTAAGCTTATAAAAAAAGTAATATAAGCTAAATTTTATATAATTAATTAAAATATTTAATTATTAAAATATTAAAATATACTAACTAGAGTAAATATTATATTTTATAGTTGTATCTACTATATATATAAAGTTTATATGTTTTAAATAAAGTATTTTTTATATTTTTATTATATATATTTTTAAGTTAATTTTAAAAATAAAGTAAATTAAAATAATATTTAATAAATAAATAAAATATATAATATATTAAAAGTAAAAAGATATATACTTATAATGTTATTAAAATCTAATACTTATAACTAGCTTACATTATATGAAAAATTAATTTATTAGATAAAAAGTATATAATAGTAAATTTATAAATACTATAAAACTTTTTAATATTAAAATTTGACAATATATATAACCTTAATAATTAAGCTTTAAATATTTTGCTATCTAATTTAGTATAAGTTATATATAAGTTTATTTTATAATATTTTTAATATTAATAAACATTAATTACAAGCAATATTAATTGTGTTTCAAATTGTATCTAAGCAAATAAATTAAGATATTTATATATTTATATATATTCAAATTTATAAAAAAAAACTGCAACAGTTTATTTAAGTTGTCTATAACCATCTAATACTAATTATTAGTAGTTACTTAAACTATTTGTAAGAAAATAAGGCTTAATATACTACTATTGATATAAAAGTACACATAGAAATCCCAAAAACAAATAACTAAAATATATAATTCAGTTTTATTATTTATATATTTACTATTAGAAAATATTTATAAGATTATCATTATTTATTAATTTTAATAAGATGATAATTTATAGGTCCTGTGGCCCAATGGATAAGGCGTCCGCCTACGGAGCGGAAGATTCCAGGTTCGATCCCTGGCAGGATCATATAATTTTTATATTTTTTGTTTTTTTGCATGAACCTTTATACTTGTTAAATGATGGAATACTATTGAAATTAATTTTTTCTTTCAACTTTAGTCCAAATACTATCTTAAAATTTTCAATACATTATATATTTTTAAATTCAAATTTTGAACCCATGTTCAAACAGGCTGGTTTTTATCAAACAAACAGTATCATTTTTAAAAAAGCGTAACCACATATTAGCTAAGGAATTCAAATTACTAAAATAAACTTTCAAAAAAATACAACCCACGATTTTAGGTTATCATTAGATTATAAAAATGATTGTTTTTATATATACTCTTAAATTAATATATTGACAGAAATTTAATTTACAATCGACCATGTAAATTAAAAAATTATTAGATGTTAAATCTCAAATTATAACCTATAAAATTCATATAATTTAACTTTCATTTGACCTTTTAGAGTTAAGTTTTAATAAATTCTGCTGATGAGCTTAACTATTTCAATTAGAAATATATATCCCAGCTCTTATTAAGAGCATGTACGCCTTTTTGGATATAAATTCAATCTTATCGCGAGTATATGGGCATATTTGGGAGGTTAGGGAGATGTGATTCTAAACTTTGATTTGATTAATTGTTTTAAAAATCTAATCAATTGTTAAGTGATTTATTTATTATGTTTTTATGAGTTGAGATTTCAAATCAATTTAATTCATTTCTTGGGATTAATTTTTAATAGTTTTAAATAAACCATTAAAATTTTAAGATTTCTTTCTATTAGTACCAAGCAAATGTAAGAAAAAAGGGAGTATGAAAAATAGCACTGATAAAACAACAAAAAAAGCATATAAACTACAGTAATAATAACTACAACGATATAATTAGCATTGGTATTAGTATTATAGCAATCTATAAATTTAGTTATACATAGCGATAACAACAATGATAATTAAAGTTAGTAGGAAAGCAGCCACAAGGAATACCAATAACGATGGAATCAATATTAGCTTATCTTCTTATTATTTAGATGCTTCAATTTTAATTATTTTTAGTAGTTGATTTAATAACAGTAACTTTAATAATAATGATAACAGTGATAGCAGAATCGTAGTCAGTAGCTATAACAACAACTACAATAAAGATATCGTAAACACTAGTTTCGATATTATGTTCAGTTGTTTAGCTTAACCTTTAATTATCGCATTTGGTCAATAAAAACAATAATAGATACTTAGACTGAAAATTATTATCATCAGTAGCTTAATTTTGTAATATTTTACAAAATTTGTTAACAAAATACACCTAATGATTATAATTACATAGTTTATATTACTTTTTTTAAATAAATACGATTAGCATTTCGATTAAGGTACCTAAATATAAGAAAATATCTAACAACTTGTTCATGCTCTTTCAATTATGATTACATATTAGATTCAGTTTTGTTTTGAGTTCAATCTACAATTACAAAAAGTTAAGACATTCGATTTGAATTAGTACAATTAAAATTTTGATTACGATACGTGAATTGATCAGAATAGTATATATTTAATATTGAAGATACCTGTTCGAGTAATTCTCATGTCTGCTTTTACTAACACCACCCAAGTGAGCATATTACTATTTGTTCCCTATACTCACTTGGTCCATTAAGGTGGAAGCTTGTTTGATTAACAGTTCTATATTTTAAATTAAATATATTATAGCGTATATTATAGCGTATATTAAATTATGGTTGCACATATTCTCCTCTTGTGGAGGGTGATAAGGTATTTGTTATTTAGTTGACTGGTAATACTTATATATTAAATATTTGAATATATTTTTTATATGTTAATGTGAACTATCAATTATACATATATTAAAATACAAAGTATATAAAAAATAATATTGCAAATCTTCCTGAAGTTGTGACTAATTTTTAGTATTAATAGTACATTGAAAGATCTTATTACTTAAGCAATTATGTGAATCTGAAATTAAATATTTTGTTTTACTAATAATGTGTATGCTTAAAGTTGATGAAGCAGGCACAGATATGTTGTTTTTTGTTATTTTAGTAATTACTGGGAACTGGTTTTTATACTGTTTCCACCAACCTAAAATATTATTGGTTTTAACTTAAAAATATTTAAGGCATTGATCAAGTTCTGATTTAATGCTTAGTTTTTTTATAAGCTAAACATTTATTAGCACTTTAAAAATTTTGAAATTTGTAGTTGCTCAAGTTTATTTACATATTAATGGTATAGCATTAATAAATTTTATAAAAATATTTTTTTATTTTTTATTTTATTTGGTTTTCAACCTAACTTAAAAAGAATACAACTATTTTCCTATATTTACAATAAAACTTATTAAATAAACTTTATTTTTAGCATTAATTAAAAACCTATTTAAATTTTTATTAAAATATTTTTAAATTTAATTAGTAAAGTAAAATTAAATTTTAATTTTACTAACATTTTAATTAATAATAAATATATATATACTAATTACTTTATTAACTATTAAATAAGATGGTTTTCTATTTTCTTAATAGTTTAATTATACTATTTTAAATTTAGTATTAAATTTTTTAGTAACTATTATTTTTACTTAATTATAATAAATATATATATATGTTTATTTATATAAATAATATTAATTTTTTAAAAGTTTGTACATATTTTTTAATATAAAAGTAATAAAAATATTAAATATCTAAAAATTATATTTTTTATATACAATAAAGTTAATAAAATAAAATAAAATTGTATTATTAAAGTAAAGTATTATTATAAAGCTTAAAATAGTTAAATTTCTAGCTTAATTTACTATATTTAGTTAAGTAAATTCTTTTTATTATATTATATTTAGTATAAAAGTATATAATTTTATTTTATAAATAAATTAAAATACATATCTATATTTTTATATATTAAAAAAAGGCAAAAAATTAATATTTTATATAATAGAAAAATAATAAAATTAAATAGTATTTTAGTGTTATAAAATGATATTATAATATATATTAAAACTATAAAATTAAAATAAAAAGCATATTAAATAAGTATAGCTTATATATTAAATAAAAAATTAACTGCTTTTAAAATTAATTAATTTTTATTTAAAAAGCTTAATAAAATTTTAAAAGCTTAATATACTTAAATTTTAAATAATTATTATTTATTTAGTTTTATATTTAAATAAAAAATTAATACATTTAGTATATTTTATTAAATGGTATATAATAAATAATATATATAATATAATATTATTTAAATTAAAAACTATTTTACTATAAAAATAATAATAATAATTTTACTAAAAAGTTTATTTATATTAAAGTATTTTTTAATATTTAAACTTATAGTTTATAACTAATAGCTATAAAATTTAGATTAAAACTATATTATTAAAACTATATAATTAAAAAATATATACTTTTTATAAATATTTATAAATATTTTAAATTAGCTTTACTAAATAAATAATTATCTACTTTTAATAATTAAATAAAAATAAAAATAAAAATATTTAATTATATTTATTTACTTTTTATATATTAAAAATTATATAATATTTAGTATTAAAACTTATTTTACTATATAAAATAAGTTTATAAAGCTATACTTTTATTTTTTTATAAATTTAAATTTAATAAGTATAATATTTTTGTAACTATTTTATATAAATAAAAATTATATATATTAACTTACTTAAAATTATAAATATTTTTAGCTTATATTAATTTAATAGTAATAAAGTTAACTATTAAAGCTATATTTTAATAATATAAAAATACTTAATATATTAAAGATAAAGCTTTTATTATATAAAAATCTACATTTAATATCTTTTTAGTTTTTAGTTATAAAGTTATAAATTTGTTTAAAAAGTTTATTTAAAATAATATTAAATTATTTTAATATATAAATTTATTATATAGTAGTAAAACTATCTTTATACTATTATTTTTACTAAAAATTATATTAAAATATTATATATTAAATATATAAAATATTAAAAAAAAGTCTACTAAAATTATACTTTTTTTTATATAATAATAAAAATACTAATAATTTATAAATTTATATTAAATATACCTTTTTAATATAATAAAAAAAGTAAAATAATAGTAAAGCTAATTTAAAAGGCTTATAAATAGCTATAAAAAGCTATAGCTTTAAGTTATAGTTTTAATAAAGTAGATAAAGCTTAAATTTTATAACTAGTAGCTATAAAATATAATATTAAATATTAAATAAATACTTTAATATAAATATACTTTTCTTTAAAATTAGTATAATAATTTTTTTTACTTATATAAAATTAAAAAATTATAGTAAATTAAAATATTTATAACTAAACTATTATTTTTAAGCTATAAAATTAAATTAATAATATATATTAAAAATATAAAACTAAGAAAAAAAATAATTAATAAAGCTTCAATAGCTAATATTTTTTTAATCTTTTACTTTGCTATATTTTTATATATTTTACTTTATTAATTATAAAGTATTAGATTTAATATCTATTAATTAAAAATAGTTTTAAGCTTTTTATTTATAATTTGCTAAAATATATTACTTTTATAATATACTAATTATATAGTATAATTTTAATAAAATATTAATATACAGTTGCAGTTTTATATTTGTACAAATATAAAACCCCTTTTTTATTACATTTTATAAAATAAGAATAAAAAAACAGAATTTTAAAAAATTATTATCATAGTTTTATTATAATAATAATTTTTTAAAATTCTGTTTTTTTATTATTTTTATTTTACTTAAAATTATTAAACTCTTTTTAATTAGTTTATTTTATTTATATTATAGTTAATTTAAATTTAATTAATATAAAACTATAATATAAAACTATAATATAATACTTATATTATAACATTAAAACTATTGTAATACTTTTTTAATTTTATTTATTTAATTTTATTTATTTACTTTTATTTTATAAAATATAATGAAAAAAAGGATTTATATTTATGCAAATATAAAAATGCTACTATATATTATATTATATTAATTAGTTATTACTTTATTTATAATTAATAAACCTTAATTTTAATTTTTTATATAATATATTATAGATATATATAATTTTTAAAGTAGTATATATATTATTAATTTTTTTTTTAAATTTTAATAAAAGTTAATAGAAGCTAGTATTTTAATATATATAAAGCTAATTAAATAATACTTATTTATTTAGTATTTTGCTAATTATAATATATACTTTATAATTTAAATATTAAAATTAAAATTTAATATTTTTAAAAGTAGCTAATTATTTATTTAAATTAGTTATAATAAATATTTTAGTAATAATATTTTTAAATTAAATATTAAATTAAACTTAGAATATTAAATGTAATTAATTATAAATATTAGTAAAACTAAATAAAAAAATATTAGAATTTATAATATTAAAAATATTTATATTATTTATATTATATAATAATAAATAAACTTAATTTAATAAGCTTTATTAATTTTAAAATAAAAAGTTTATTTTTTATTAATAAATTTTAAATAAGTTATTATTTTTAATTAAAATAAAGTAAATATAAATTAATAATAAGTTAGTAAAAAAGAAAGTTAATAAATAAATAATAAATTTAAAATATAATTGAAAAATTTTATAATATAATATATTTATTAATTAAAGTTATATAATTGTTAATTAAAATAATAAAGTATTAAGTGATAATATAAAAATATGTAAAGTTTAATACTTAAAGCTTTAAAATTTAAAATATTAAAAAATATATTAAGTAAATTTAATAAAAAAATTTAGTTATATATATTAGTAAAAGTAGGTAAAAAATAAAAAATAAAAAAAAACTAATAAAATTTCTTATTTTAATATAATACTATTAAGTTTTTAATATAAAGCCATACTAATATTTTTATTTATATATATTTTTAATAATTAAATATACTAAGCTTATTTTTTTATTAAATAAAAATAGAAAATTTTATAATAATAAAAATTATTTTATTAATATAATTTTAAATACTAAATTTTATAAGTTTAATATTTATAATATATTTTAATTAATTATAAAAAATAGTTTACAAATATACTAATTTGCTATAAATTGAAAAATTTTATATTATAAAATTTTGGTAAACTTGTACTAATTAAATAGATAAAAAAATATATATTTAGTATTTTTATACTTTTAGAAATTATAATATATAATAATATAATTAATAAAAGAAATATAAAATAAAAGTAAATTTTATAAATAATAAATATAAAAATATAGCATTTATCAAATTTTAAAGTAAAAATTAAAAATAAGCTATATTTTATAATACTAAGCATTTTAAATCAGCAATTTAGTATTTAAATTTTATATGAAAAAGCTAAATGATCTAATAAAAAGTTTACCATTTTAAGTTTATAATTTTCTTTTTAGCATATTAAGTTGCTAAAATATAAGCTTTTACTCATCTTTTCAATCTAGCCTAAATAATAAATATATATTTTTAAGCAGGATTAGTGTTAACAATTTAGCTTATTGCTAATTGGTAAAGCTTTATATACTCCTTTTATATCAACTAAAAAATTTTTTATATACTTTTAAGATTTAATCTGTACTTACTTTTTATGCTTATTAAATTGTAAAAAGAATAATTGGATGATTTACTAATGACTTAAAACTGTGAATCCTTACATTTTTCGGAGATATACTTTGTTGACAAAAAGTAAAATGTACAACTTGAATTCATTGATGTACTGGTCGTTTCTATACTTTTAAAAATGGTACTATTTTTGTATAAACCAACTCTTTAAATCATGAAAAAATTTGCATATAAGTTTCAAAGTTTAAAGCTGGAAAATATGTAAATAAAGTAATGAATTTTTAAGCCGCATTCGAACCTAAAGTTTTAGAAAAAGTTCAATTATTAAATCTTTTCGTTATGTAGTTTCAATTCAGTTATGAATAATACTTATTTTTATTACTAGTTAATTTTTCCATCTATACTGTAGTACGTTTCTTATAATATTTTAGTGGTATATGTCAATGCTTGTTATATTTAATTATATTTAAGTTTGAGCTTAAATTTAGAGCTTAAATCTATACAAATATGGCAACAAACTTTTGAATTTCTCGCCTGTTAATTAAATTTTCAAAAGTATAATAGAAGTAACTTTAATTAAGATAAAGCAATAACTTAGCTTAATTTAATTTATGTTTATATTGCAAATTATTTATTTTAAAATTCTAAACTTTATCAAAATACTTTCTTATTGAAGAATAAAGGCTTTGAAAAAAATTTAATTTATTTACTTTTAATGTTAATTTTATTCTAATTAAGGTAAAGTTGTATAAAAATAATTACATTGAACCTCCAAAAAATTACAAATGAGGATTTGAGTTAACGACAAAAAATTCAATTTCTTTCCATATCGGTTGAGATTAAGCTTTCAAATTTATTTCAATTGGATGAAATATATATTTTAAAAAGTGGATCTATTGATCTAATCTGAAATCGTATACGTTAGTATTAGTCGTATATTTAAAAGCAATAACAAAGCTACAACTTAAATTGATCCATATATACAGCATCAACCGCTGTTGTTCTGAAAGAAGACATTATTTCTATGTACGACTATCGAGGCTAGCTAACGAACCGATTTGTGCAGAATTGGCCTTGGCTTTTAAATTTAAGATTTTAAACA
>JAWQFY010000919.1:0-17448 GCA_037055185.1 Capillidium rhysosporum
GTGCTGCCATCCAAGGTGGTGTATTAGCTGGTGAAGTTACCGATATCTTATTGTTGGATGTCACTCCTTTGTCCCTCGGTATCGAGACTTTAGGTGGTGTATTCACCCGTCTCATCAACCGTAACACCACCATCCCTACTAAGAAATCTCAGGTCTTCTCCACCGCCGCTGATGGTCAAACCGCCGTAGAAATTAAAGTATTCCAGGGTGAACGTGAATTGGTACGTGACAACAAAATGTTAGGTAACTTCCAGTTAGGTGGCATCCCTCCTGCCCCTAAGGGTGTCCCTCAAGTCGAAGTTACTTTTGACATCGATGCTGATGGTATCGTCAATGTATCCGCCAAGGATAAGGTTACCAACAAAGATCAGTCCATCACCATTGCTGCCCAGTCTGGTCTCAGCAAAGACGAAATCGAAAACATGGTTGCTAACGCCGAAAAGTTTGCTGAAGCCGATCGTGAGCGCAAAGAAGTTATCGAAGCCTGCAACTCCGCTGACTCAGTCATCAACGATACTGAGAAGCACATGCAGAACTTTAAGGATCAGCTCGACAACGAACAAGCCGAAAAGATCAAGACCCAGATCACTGAATTACGTGAATTCGTATCCAAAGTACAGAGCGGTGACAACAAAGCTACCGGTGAGGAAATCAAAGCCAAGACCGGTGAACTTCAACAAGCCTCCCTAAAATTGTTTGAACTTGTCTACAAGAACAAGGCTAACGAAGATTCCTCCAACTCTAACACCAACAATACCAACAACGATGCCAAGGATGCTGAATACCGTGACGTTAAGGATAAAAACTAAGTTTTGAGAGTTTAGAACTACTTTAGACGACAGCATTCGTTAATATATATCCCTAAATGTTCTATCAGGTGTTTTACTTGTTTTGGACCTTCAAAGTTGTAATTTTATTTTATAAATAAAAAATAATTTAAGCTTGTCTTGATATTTTGTTAAACATGTATTAATATTCCAAATTCAGGTTTATAAATTTCGTTTAATTGAAGTTTACTTAGCTTTAATTCAACAAGTTAAGTTATTCTAAAAATAGGCTGTTTATTAAAATTTTATGAAAAAATAAACTAATATCAATGTACTATTTTGAAAAGACTAAATGGTTAACATAATTTATGTATAATAAAATATATAACTATCTAATTTAAATTATAATGTTTGATTGAAAAAAATAATAATAAGTAAAAGTTGTTGTAATCTAATAAGAAAATTTTGACTTTTTTATACTTAATAATACTTTTAAATTTAATAATATTTTTTGTTAATATATATAATATTAATCTTAATACTATAATATATTTATTTACAATAATAGTAATAATACTTAACTAGTAAGAAAATAATTTGTATATTTTTAAAATAAATAAAATTTTAGATATTAAATAATTTTTTTTATCTTTTAAATATAGCTTAAAAAATAAGTAAATGTAAATATATATATTATATAATTATAATTATAACTAGTTTAAATAAATAAATAAAATAAAATAGATTAAAACTGTATTTTAAATTTATAATAACTTTATAAAGTTTAAAATTATATCACTTTTTATATATAGGTAAACTAAAAATATTATTAAAAATTTATAAAATTAAATAAATTTTAAACTTAGTAAAATATTAAAATAATTTGAAAAAAATAAAAATAAAACTTAAAAGTAAAGTTTTTAGATTAAAAGTATATTTTTATAAAGCTATATTTAAGAAAAATATACTAACTATTTAAATAGCAATATTTAAATTTTTGTAGCTTTGCTATAAACATAAATTTAATTTTAATAAATAAATTATATTTATAGCTATATTATAAAAAAAAATTAAATATTAATTTACTTTCAAAAATATATAATTATTTAATAAACTTAATAAAATAGTAAAAATATACTTATTAAAAATATTTATTTTAGATTTTAATATTACTATATATACTAATACTAATTTTTAACTATTTTTAATTTTGTTAGTTATAACTAAAAGTTAAGTTAAAAAAAACCAATATAATATTATTTATTTAAAATACTAAGTAGTTTTATTTAATTATATTTTAATAATTACCTTTTTTAATATAATATATGCTAAATTTATTACTTTTTTTTACTTTTTAGTTTATAAAATTATATATTTAATATTATAAACTAAAAAAATGATAATTTAGCTTTAAGTAAATATTTATTTAAAATAAATATATATACTTTTGTTTAGTTTTTCTATTAACTATTTTACTTAAAAGTAATTATTTTTAATTTTTCTAACTTTTTACTTTTACTAATATTATATACTTAAACTTAATTAAATTAACTATTTATTATTATAGTTAGTAGTTTTATTTAAAATTAGACTTATTTAAATACTAAGTTTATATAATTTTAAGTTATAAATATTTAATTATTTATACTAATTTAATAATAATAAAAATAAATTTTAAAATTTTATCTTATAAGTATAAAGTTTTAAATATATATAATAGTTTATACTTAATATAAAATAAAATATCTATTTTAAATTTACTAAATATTTATAAATAAAACTATTAGTTTATTTTAATAAATATGTATATATTTTTTAATTTACAAAAACTAAAAAAATCAATTGTATTATAATATTAAACTAGTCTAATATATAGTATAAAACTAATAAATAGCTCTACTATTAAATTTATTAAAAACTTTATATTATAAGTTTTATTTATAGTTTAGCTTAAAATTTTTAATAAAAATTATACTTTACTTAAAAATACTAACAATTTATAAAGCTATATTGTTTTAATATATAATAATATTAATAAATCTAAGTTAAAAAAGCTTATAAATAACTATAAGCTTTAATAAAATTATAAAAGTATAAGATCTAAAACTTAAATATTTTGTAATAAAATTGTATAAAAAATATAAGTTTATAACAGTATTTAAAATTTTAATATATTCTTATAAGATAAGTAACTTTTATCATTACTAATTTTTTTATTTCTTAATATTGAAATATATAGCACTATATATTTTTTTAGTAAACCTATCACTGAATAGTTGGTTACTTTCTTTAGTAGCATTCACTTTTTTGTTTTAAATATTAATATTTTTCAGTTAAATTTAACAAAAATAGGATAGAACATCCTATTTCATACTTAATATATATAAACATAATAATAATATATATATATATTAATACCAAGGCAATTTTATCAACTTAATTTTTTGGAATCAGCTACTTTCAAAAGTAGTTGCTTGTATATTAGTTAAGCCAGTTGGATTCTAATTTTTTAATGATCTTCTAGGGTTTTTCAATTATAAAAAATTAATCTAATATACTGAATTAAGAATTAACAGGCAGGATAAACATTTAATTTACTAAATAAGGATTCAATGCTTTTTATTGCAACTATCTTTGTAGGTTATTCCAATAAAAACTAAAAATTAACGAATAAGTTTATTTAACTTAAATTAAAAATGTATTTGAGATGTGAGCAACACGAAAAACGGACTCAAATAGTAGCTCAAATGGTTAGAAAATAAAATTAGTACTAGATAAATTGTAAAAGTGGTTAAATAAAATTCTAACTGGTAGGAACCGTAGTTCTACATCGATATACAAACTTTCTATGTTAAGACGGGTGTAATCCCCATACCAGTTTCAGTCAACCACTGTAATCGGAATTGGAGGCGTTCTTCCAAGTCAGTAGCCGATTGGAACTTTCGAATAGTGTCAAGATGGGCGTTAGCAGCCTCTTCCAGACTCATATTTAAAACTGCTAGTTCGAAGTGAGCGTAGGCGGAAGTGGTAGAGTGCATGGAGTTGTAACGTGCTACTGCATCGGCCAGCGACAGTTTAAGGTGGTGGCTAGCTTCATCATCTCGTCTCAATTCTCGGAGCACGGTACCAGTCAACAGGTGGGTCAAGTTTTTGGAAGCTTGATCGAATTGAGGGGTGTTGATAGGTATGGCGGTTAACGATGCGTAATGTTCAGACAAAAGCTCGTTAGGCATGAAGTGAAACCCGTTGAAAAAGTAAATTAATTCTAAAACCGGCAAGACGCGGGCCGGTTGCTCGGGGGTATCAGGATGTAGTTTGGCGAGATAGTGTTGAGATCTAGATTTGACAAAAAGCTCCACCGGTATGGTACGTCCACCAAATTTCTTCTTTATGAGGTCTGGTACACTGTTTAATAGAGACCTCCCGGTAGTCATATCATCCATATAGATATGGCAGACACCCTCAAGGTAGGTATAAAAAGCCTTTGACCAGTTCGTACTATTTCCCAAAGTATGGAAAGAGTTTGCAGCTAAGTCAAATTTTCCTTCAAGTAGCTGGCACCTATTAAAATTAGTTACCGTATAAAAAAATAATGTTACCATCCCAATTCATAGAGAATCAATGCGTTAAGTTCAGGCCAGTTGTCATATTCACGATTCATAGCCAGATTCAGAAGTTCAGAAGTTTTAGTTAAGTCTCCTTTCAATTTCACCAGTTTAGCATCCAACAGTAACCACACTTTTCCATCAGGGTAGGCTGTTCTAATAACCGGTATCACTTGGCTAGCTTCTTGAAATTCTTTGGTATCAGAGCAAGGTCTATGTGCTAAAAATGATACCCATCCACTATAGAATGATAGTAAAAGTAGACAGGCGAGGGGACCGTGAAGCGATTTAAAGGTTATAGCAAATCGTAAATGGCAAATCGCTTCATCACGCTCAGATAAAGTTAATCCAACTGCAGTTAAGAAGGATTTAGCTCTTTTCGGTAATGAAGATAACATTAATTTAAAGAGCCCTAAACCAAAACCAGTACCACTGATAGTAAAATCATCTATATGGTCTAAAATAAAATAAGAAAAGTAATTAAATAAAATGGTTACTGTTAGTATGCTGAGAGAGAGGTGGGACATTATCAAAATTATCTAAAGTCAATGTACTGTTCGATTTATTATCGCTAACCTTTGCTTTGTATATTGCTGAAAATAAATCGTAGGATCTCTTTAGTTTATAAGCAGCCTTAGGAAATTCGGAAATAGACTGAGATAAAAAAGATAAACTAGCTGACATCAACAAACTGTCAGCTAAAATCAATTCCAAAGCCAGTTTCACTTCCAACAGTTTCTTTATTTTCTCGGTACATTTTTCCAATTTAATAAGTTGTTGGCAAGTTGTTAGGTTTAAATTAGTAGCAGTTTCCAAATGGGTAAGACATTGACTTGTTGATATAAAACTTTGATCTTCAAAAGACATTAAACAAGATTGATATTCTAAAATACTCTTCCCTAATCTTATAAAGGGGTTCTCAGCTAAATCGGCGTCTAAGTCGAGGCACTGTTTACATTTAGCTATCTGGTCGTTTACCATAAGTTGAAATGAAGACTCTAAAGTTGTTAGACCAGTGTGTATATTAGTTAAAAAGGTATCGGCATCTGTTGCTAACGTCTTGCTCTTGGAGCTACTGAATAATCCAAACATATCTCTCCGGTTGTATAAATTTAACTGTACTTGATTTACAAATTAAGATTGGAATGAATGCAGTCCTAATTACACTAAAATTCACAAAAATACTTGAATTTTACTTAGTCTTTTAATTCCTAAATTTGATTTATTTGTTATAGTTTACGGAGTATCCCAAACCATTTTCATATTCAAATCTGTGGTGCTTAAAATAACCAAGCCACCTGAAATATAAATTTTAGGCGCATTTTTAATCATCTAATAGTGCAATCATAACAAGAACAGCAATAAGTTAAGGCAGATACAAGTCAGGTATGTACACGAGTAAGTCTAACCGACTATGATAGAAGTAATACAGAGACTACCTTGAATGTAAAGTAATATATAGATATCAAGACCGATTATAAAGAAATATAAAAAATCGTATGTTTTGCTTTTGCTTTCTGGTTTCGGTTTAATACAAATAAAAATCTAGTTTTTAAAAGGTATTCTAAATAAAGAAATTATTTAATTTACGTACAAAAATAACTTATGACTTAAGAAATAGTTATTTATAAATTTAGTTATTCCCCGTAGTTAAGATCGGATCTTTTAAGTGCGACAAATCTGCCTAAAGGTTTATAGCTACAACAGAGTTATAGTTTCAATAAGCTGTTGGTTCTCGACTTTGAAAAGTAACAAACTTTTAACAAATGAATTTATAAAATAATAACATTTTATTTGTTGCAAATTTCTACTTTTTAAGTTTGGGGAGAGTTGCGTTAGAAGGGTATATCTGACTTAAGATTAGGGTTAATTATGTTTAGGTATTAGCTGTTAGTAAAGTTATTCCTTTTATATTGCTATAGTGGTAATACAAAGGGATAACAATTAAATTGTTTGCAGCACAAATATAAAAATAGAAATATTAAACAGCTTACTACTTTCTTATATTAACTTTACAGAAGTGAAGTTATTTATAAACTTATAGTTAGCTTGGAATTAGTTAAGAAAATAAAGTTAAATAAGTCTTCAAATATTAAAGTTTTTAAGACTTTAAAACTATATTATATATTAAAATAAATTAAAAATCATTATACTATTAGTAAAAAAAAATGAAAATTTTTATTTTAAGCTATTTTTAAGGTATATATAAATAAATAGCATTTTCTAATATATTGAAAATTGTTGTAAAATTAATTTCTAAGTTTTTAATATATTATAAAACAGCTTTTTAAACCTTATTTTTATATTTGCAAAGCATTTCACTAAAAATTAAACTAGTTAATAACATTTTTGTAAAAAAAATAAAGTAATAGCTAAAAAATTATATTAAAAATCTTTTAAATAAGCTTTAAAAATTAATACTTTTTAAAAAATAAAATACTATATTTAATAAAATATTATATATTATAAAGTTTATATAGTTATGCTTTTATTTTTTTATAGCTATTTTAAAAAAGTTTTTAAATATCTTTAAAATTTAATAATTTATAAGTTAAGTAAAATATAAAAATATAGCTTTTATATTATAATATATTATTAATATAAATTTCATAAAATAGTTAAAATAGTATAAAAATAAGATTTTTAAATTAAAAGTATAAGTATTTTTAGCTATAAACTAATAATAATAACTATATAATAGATTATAGCCTAGATTTAAATATATATAAATAATTTTAATATTAATATTTTAATAGTAATACTACCAAAATAAAGCTTTACTTAAATAATTTTATTTTTAAATTTAAAAAAACCTAACTTATTATATTGAAATAAAGCTTTAAAACTACTTTTCATACTATATTAATAACTAAAAAAAACATTAAATATTAAATACTATATATATGTATAATACTAATATTAAACTTTTTAATTAATATTAATATAAAGCTTTAGTACTATATTTAGTCTAAATATTAACTTAATTAAAAATATTTAAAATTTTTAAGCTTAGCTTAAATATATTAAAAATTAAAATTAAAATATACTATTTATAGTATTATTAAAATAAAAATAAATTATACTATTTTATAATAATTTTTTAACTAATTATATTTACTAAATTTATTATAATTTTATTTTAAAAACTAATTTAATAAATTTAAAAATATAAACCTTTTTTTAAGCTAAAAACTAATAAATAAAATTAAAAATAAGATATAAAAAAGTAGTATTAAACTAAAAAATATACATTTATATTATTATATAAATAATTTTATAGTTATTTTTAAAATAAATATAATAATAAAAATTAAAAAAATTATAGAAAAAAGTAATTTGGTATTAATAATAATAAATAAAAAATAAGCTAATAAAAAGTATTAAAATAAATAAATAAAATAATTTTTAAAAATAAAGCTAATAAGTTTTTATAACCTAGCTTTTAATATTAATAAATAATAAATTTGCTTATTTATATATATTAAATAATAAATTTAAAAAATATTAAATTAATGCTACTTTAATACTTAACTTTATAAATTATAATTTTTTTTTAAACTATATTAGCTTTTATAATATTTTAATACTTAATAAAATAATAATAATAATAATAATTTTTAATTTAATTATTTATTATTAAAAAATTTACTTTTTTGTTATTTATATAGTAGTTTAACTTTTTTATATAAATAATTTAGCTAAATTTACTATAAAAAAAGACAAATATTACTATTAGTATAATTATTTATTAAAATATTACCATTATAATATTTTATAATATTAATAATATTATAATTTTAATAATACTTTGTTATATATTTATAAGTAAACTTTTATTATTTATAATTACTATATTATTATAGTAAATTATACTTTATAGCTTAAATAATAGTTTTAATATAATATTATATACTAAATAATATAGTTTATACTATTAAAAAAGTATTTTATTAAACCTTGCTAATTTAATTATAATTGGAAATTATTATAAAAAAATTAGTTTTTTATAAAATTTTAAATTTATCTTGGTAGTTTTTATATCAAAATTAAAATTTTAAAATTTTAAAAAAATATATAAAAAAGTTAATTGCAAATTATAAGTATGTTTATTATGCTATATATATGTATTTAATATATTTAAAGTATATATTATATTTGTTAGATTTAAGTTATACTAAGGATAGTGTCTAATAAACTAATATAATAGACTAAAATATTATTATTTTATACATCAAGCTTTACAAAGTATATAAATTTAACTGATTCTCTACTAAAATTTCAACTTTGCCTTTAGCAGAATAAACTTTAGTTTTTTAAAATAGTTGGACTATATACAATAGAGTACTAATTTTTTAACTTTAAAAAGACAAGGTTTTAGAAATAGTTGAATTTAATTGAGATTTTAATCAATCTAATAAGATTGTTAAAAATAATTTAAAAATAGCAAATTAGCTAAAGGAAATATATTACTATCCATCTATAAAACTAATGTGCTAATAGAGGTGTACAAAAAACGTTTAGATTTTTTAAAAAGCAAAAATAAACAGTCCAAAGTCAAGATTTATAATATTAAAGGATATGGTACTCCTCTGTAAACAGTAAAGCTTGTTGGGAATGCGGGTAGACTTCTTGAGATTTAAGATCAACGACCTCTGAAATCTAAAATCCCAATTAAAATCAAAAAGGGTAAACAAAAAAACGCAATTACCTGGAGATCGGTGTAGAGCTGATTGCTTGAAAACTCGACTGAGATAGGGAATAGGGATTCACCTTCATCCTGGGAGGAAGTACGGAAGTGGATAGAAGCTTCTTTAAAATCCTCAGTCAATTCTGGTACCTCCCATAAAAGTAGACCTTCGTCGTGGTGTAGAGTGAAGTTACCGGTACAATCACCAACTTCAACGTCTTCATGCCTAAATAGGTTCCCGTTAAATTTTGAGTAAATAGAAAGTATTGTACTGAATAGGTACGTTAACTACGAAGTTGTTTAAACTGAGGTGTGATTTATCGAGTATAACCTCGATATCTACGTCACAGAACCCATCCTCGGTAGGTGAGATCCAGCAGTTAACTAAATAAAATATTATTAGTATTCCCCTACAAATTAAAAACTAAATTTACTTGTAACTGGTACAGCCGACGCATCTTTGAGGGAAGCCTTCCATTTCAGTATACCGACCGACTGGTTAATTGGGAAGCCGCGAGTGCTGTCTTTGAGGGTAAGGATATTGTCACTATTGAAAGCATTCTTATCGATCTTAGGATTAGTCTAAAGTAAAAGTTAGGTGATTTATAAAACTTGGTGTTGAGTACCATAAACTGAAGTGAGGTGTTATCTGGTACAGTAAGATGTGCTTGGATCAAGCTGTACTCCTTACTGCTAACCTGAACTGCCAGGTCACCACGGATATCCAAACCATGGATAGCGCCGTCCCTACTGATCTGAGCTGATATTTTCTCTTCAAACTTGTAATGCACCCTAAAAAATAAACTTAGCACTTCTAAAGCAGAAACTAAGCAGTTACCCTTCACGGTCCACTTCTTCAACTTCAGCTAGTTCGTTGTGACTGGAATCGATATCGAGTTCAGGTTCTAATGATGCGAAAATATCTTTTTTGGGTTTCGATCCAAGTTTCATCCCTTTTCCAGCACTCTGTACCCTAAAAGTCTTAATTAGCCTGAGCTTAAAATCTATTGTAATTTACTTTAGTTTAGGCTCAGGGACTGATGTTTCAGTTAGACTGTAATCCGATTTAGAGGTACGGAATCCAGATGATCCGGAACTTAAGGAAGCCGATGGGCGGTCCTTAATCCCTAAAGAATCTCGTTTCCTTTGTTCATCCATAAGTTTAATCTTTTCCTTCATTTTCTCTTTGGCTTCCTTCTCTTTATTCTAAATTACCAATTTATAAATGCTATTAAATATGAATATTTTACCTTTGAAATAATTTCTTGAATACGCTCTTCATGACTTTCCATTTCAATAGTAGTAGAAATCTGACTTAAGGTAACCGAATCCCTGTAACCTAAACTGACGACCTCATCAAATGAAGTTAAGAGTTCAAAACCGTTATCCAAAATTGTTGATTCGTCATTAGAATGACATATCTTATTAACAACTCTAGCAAGTAGTCGTAAAGTTTCAATATCCTGAAGGATGTTGGATTGACGGTTGGTTAACATCACCAAATATAAGTTATCGAGTGGTTGATATACGTATCTTATGTTTTCTGTTTCTATAGTGGTATGTTGGGAACTTTTAGCGCTACTAGCTAACTTCGGAAAAGCTGCTAGTAAACCTTCGATACGTGTACGTGGTACTTCGACGAACTGTCTAGATACCAACACTTTTAAAAAATTAGATAAGCTATAAGAATCTAATACTCACCTTTGCCACTAGGAGTACATAAAGAAGCTGCTAACACTACCTATTATCAGTTACAACATCAATTTTAGTAAATTAAATCTAGCTATCTTTTAGCGTTACCATCTCTTCTAATATCCACTTCTTTAGATCAAAATACTCTAACTTTGAGCTTGATTGTTTTCAGCTTTAGTCTACATCAGCAATTTCGATTGGTCAGTTTTAGTATCGGAAAATTTTTGTGATGAACATACAATTCGTCAAAGTTATATAAAACTCCGTAATTCTTATTGAATCTAATTAAGCTGGGAAGAGTTTCGAGGTTGGAAAATTATCATGGATTACAACGTTGGAGTTTTCGCTTTAATCAAGAATCACCAAGTTACAACTTGGATTAAAAGGGAAGCGAAAAATAATGTTAACTAGTAAAGAACTGATAACAGTTCTGACAGCAGTAACAATCTTATTTTTTAAATCAACTTTGGGATTTTAGTTTCCTGATTTAACATTGTACAGCTACCTAAAAAGAAATAAAGTAAAGCTATACACTAGCTCTTTAAAACCAAATGCTATCGACAATAGAAGGAAGCTACAGCCATGATTGCTTTTCAACTAATATAAATAAATATTTCTTTTCCGTAAAATGCCAGAATGGAAGAAAAAGAAGAAAATTTAAGTTCGACACGCTTTGGAGATCGTAATTCAATTCACCTTTTGATATGATTTTAACTGTTATTTTTTACATTTGATATTATTTTGAAGATACATATGCTTAAGAAAGATAAATGTAAAGTTTACGTGGACCATAAAAAGTACCAAAAAAGATACTGAATTCGTATTTACATTTATAAAAAAGAATCATGAACACGAGTGGAATATCGATAGAATACCGGTAGGACATGAGAAGATGGATGATTTTAACATTAGGTTTCTACTCGTTAAATTTTCCTTTGAGAAACTCGAGAAACCAAGATGTTCCCAACTTTCATAATCATTTCAATATTGTCTTTGAGTACTACACTACAGATAAGAAAATTTATAGGGTGGTAGGTGCAATCATTATACCGAAAAGGTTACATCTTTACTAGTTATAATTATCAACTTTTTTTAACAGAGTTGATTATGTAATGGAGGATGATCAGTTTGATTTTACCAGTAAGAAGGTGAAGACTTTATGGGCCGAAAGTGGTAACGAGATGTACCATATCTTTTTAGTAGCTTATAAAGTAGGCTATAAAAAGTTGTATACCCGCTTACTTAAAGCAGGAATCTAATTCCCCTTGGAGAGCGAAATGTGGCTTATATCTTAGAACTTTTAATTCAACGCCCCACTGGTTCAATCTGACCAACTTCTCAGTTATCGTTTTCTTCTTTACCGCTATGGTAGGTATTATTTTAATCCGCGTGCTATACAAAAATATTTTCTTTTGCAGCTAAATCGACACTTATATTTTAAACTACTTTACATCGCCCCTATATCCGTTTAAAAAGATATCCGGAAATATTTCAGATGGAAGCTAATTCTCAATGACATGTTCCGTACCCTAACTAACTACACGGTACTTCCAGTTATGGTTAATTCTGAGGTTCAAATTTCCTCATTGATTTTGTTACGTTAAGTAAACTTAGAAATTTTACTCCACGTTCCGACAATTTTTCACTATATAAATTTTGCTGTACTTGAGTTCTTCTTCCTATTAATACTCACTTTTTAAGTGCTGTTATGATATTCTCGTTCATATTATTCATCTCCGCTTCTGAATTTACCTCGGCTCAGCCCTATAAATTATACAAGAGTGAAATTTTATGTCGAACATGCTCATCATCTCTCTATTATTACCTGGGTAACTTTTATGTTTTTCAGACTACCAATATGATAGGATTATTTTTACGATCTTAATAATACTGAACTTATTCTTAATTGAGTCGGGCTACTTGGATGCTGAATCGCTCGATACCATATTCTCAATTATCGCTTTATGGTTATTAATCTCCACCCTGTTTTTTGTCGAAATATACCACGGATTTAAACGATCGGTACATACAGCTTTATACCTCTAAAAGCTTATCTATCTTAATTTAGATATTAGCTCGCTCTGTTCACACCAACTCGATCCCTAGGCAGATACTGAATCAACCCACTTCCTTTCGACCGATCCTGTCGACTTTAATTGAGATATTTTACCGTTCTTTATGCTCTTCATCAAACTATACTTCATTATGAATTCGTTGTGGCTTCACAAGCTGTACTACGTGCTCGGTTTTCTGTTTCTAGTCTATATCATCCTAATTTTGTCCTGTATTGCTTCCGTCTCTGCTTCGAAAACTACCGACGGTGGTAGCGTGCCTTCTTAACTTTGTGATTTACCAGGTTATACGTACTCCTGTATTCGATTATCTACTATTTCTCTAGATTACAGCCATCCTTTATCTCCTCGTTAATTTATGCTTAGTGGGCGTTAATCACTTCCTTGTTATGCTTCTTAGTAACTGGTAAGCTACGTAGAGTGCTAATAACACTTACTAACCTTTATCTTTTTAGGATCCATCGGGTTCTTGACCTGCTTACTGTCCGTACGCAAAATCTAAGCTTTTATCAAGATTGACTAAATTGGTTAATTTATAAATATCTATAAAGTTTATTTCAAGTTTCGTAATACAATGTAAATATTGTGTTAAATGTATTTGATTATTGTTTAGCATTTATTTTTAAACTATTTCTGGAATTGGAAATGTTCCAGAGGCTAAAAAGTAAAGCCCAATCCCTTCACTTAAGTTTAAAAGTAAAGGATCGAAATTAACAGACTTTAAACTCTTCAAGTATCTAGAAGTCGGTAACTAAAATATGTCCAAATTAGAAAAAGTCAAAATAACAGAAGCTTACTATTGAAATAAAGACGGGATAACATCGAATCAGATCTTTATTTTTACTACTTAGTAGTTTGTCGTACTTGAAAAATGCGGTAAGTAATTAGTCGTTAGCCAATTTAGACAGCTCAAAGTTAAATCTTTAAGCTTGTTAGATTGTTCAGAAGCAATTACATCGGTACTAAAATGTTGGAAAAGTTCCTCTTCTGGAATTTTGTGTTTAACTAACAGTTAAGTTGGTAATACCGATAACTTTACTTAAATGGTTATATAATCTCAATTCTATGTTTCTGGTACATAAAGTTTTAACTTCAGATAAAATAGACAAGAGTGTTATGTTTACAATAAGCTTTCAACTCTTTTAAAGCATAAAAGTATCCTTTTTGAGAGTGATTCATCGAGAACATCTTTAGCTCACATTATAATTTTACTAGCACACCTTAGCCCTTATATTCTTGAAAAAGCAACTTGAACCCTTATGTTTTTGATAATATCAAAAAACTATAAAACTACCGGTTGTTGGCTATATTTTATTTTAGATTAAAATAAATATATGAAATATAAATTATAGATTGCATAAAATATCGAACGTATCCTTCAAAACTGGACTCTCATAAGTGCTGTCTGCTATTTTGAAGTTGCATCTAATGTACTACTAGCTTCTAAGTTAAATGCTCTAATACTAGAAAAATTATCGGTGTAAACTTTCATGTAAAACTGTCCACATAAAAAACTTCAATGTCTTTAGTTCTAATAAAAAATAAAAACTTATAGTATTTGATTTTTACCATACTAAATCTTGTTATTAATTTAATGAACTTTCATATTTATCTTTAAATATCATCTAGCAACTATACCAATTTATTCATCGTGGATTAAAGTTTTTTAGATTAAAACCTATTATAGTAAATTTGTATATTTTGGTGACATTCAATTTGAGTGAGCTACGTAGCTAATGAAATTCATTAATCTCTTAAATTTAAGTTTGATAATTTGTTAAAATTGACTATTTAGTTAGGCACCTAGAAATATTGTTAAAAAGGTATTATGGTTAACAGATATACCTAAGTCACAGACTTTCACTCTTTCGGTCAGTCAAGCAAAACTCTAAGGTAAGCTGCCACGTTGCTTATTTTTAATTTAAAATGAATACGATTACTTCCAATCTAATTTATTTTATTAAATAAAAATACCTAATTATTCATTTTCGACTTGATCAAATGGATGCATTTTTAACTTTTTTTCTTATTTTATTCAGATGCAAATTTTTGTCAAGACCCTTACCGGTAAGACTATCACCCTTGAGGTTGAGTCTTCCGACACCATCGATAACGTTAAAGCTAAAATCCAAGATAAAGAAGGAATTCCTCCTGATCAACAGCGTCTTATTTTCGCTGGTAAACAGTTAGAAGATGGACGTACTTTATCCGACTACAACATCCAGAAGGGTAATTTTTAATAGCTATTTGTTTTATTTATAAATGTAGAATCCACCCTTCATCTTGTTTTACGTCTTCGTGGTGGTATTATTGAACCTTCATTGAGGGCTCTTGCCAACAAATTCAACTGCGACAAAATGATCTGCCGTAAGTGTTATGCCCGTTTACCTCCTCGTGCCACTAACTGCCGTAAGAAGAAATGCGGTCACACTAACCAGCTTCGTCCCAAGAAGAAGGTAAATTTTTTGATTAAATTTATACTTACAATTTCTTAGATCAAGGCTTAAATGTTAATAAAACTTTGCCTTGCTATTTAAAAAAAATGAATTTTAAAATAGGTAATCTAAATATACCAATTAATTTATTTAGTTATGTTTTCAAGTTTAGTATTTTTATTTTGATTTTAATTGTTTCCATTCAGATTGAATTCTTAATTTACTTTTGATTAATAAGAAAAAAGTAATTAGTGGATTTAAAGTAATTCCATACTAAATTTAGCTCAAATTAGTCTGGTTTTAAATTTTACTGAATAAAAGATCCTAGACAACATGCTGATAAACTTCTATAATACTTTAATTCCCATCACTTAACTAAAACTAGTAGGTTAAATTATATTTCTTTTACTTCCAAGCAATTATTTGATAGTTATGAAAAAACTTATCAAAAATGTCAACTGACTGCTTAATAGCCACTGGTTATATAATATTTTAAGTTGAACTATTTAAAAGTTAACTTTACATATTTAATTTTATTCATTAATTCAAATATATATATAGAAATTTAATTTTCTAAGCTTATTATAAATATAATTTAAAATATCTCCTTTTATATAGAATGAATTTAATCTAAAAGTTATTACTAACTAAAGATAATAAATGATATGAAAGTTATATGAATTTTACATTTAGAATAATATATACAATAAAATCAAACTTATATTTAATTTAAGTTTTTAAGTAAATTGCAGAGATTTTCTGAAATTTGACTTTTATACTTTTTAGTTTAAATATAGCTTAAGATTTAATGTATTTTATATACTCTTAAAGTTTAAACTTTAAAATATTATGTAAACTTTAAATTCATTTATAAATAAGCTGGTTTCTCTAAAAATAAAAATTTAGGTTAAAAGAATAAAGAATATATATATTAAATAACTAAAACTCTTGACTTTATTTATAGCTAATAAAGTGTATTTTTAAAAAGGCATACTACTTGAAATTTGAATTATTTGTAAATTATATAAATAATTTTACAATTTTGTAGCTTTTAGCTAAACTTTTCTAATAATTATATACTTTTTAAAAGTAGAAAGTTATAAAAAATAAAAATTTAAAAGTAGTTAATTTTAAAAAAGTATAAAGTTAAAATAAACTATAAAAGCTAAAAAAAATTAAATAGTTAAAATAAATTTAAAAAGACTAGTTAAAAAAGTTTAAGTTTAAAATAAAAAATAAATTTATATATTCAATATTAAAGTAATAATAATAAGTTATATATATATAATATATAGTATAAGTTAGTCATTATAATAATAATATAAAATAAATAGTAAAGTAATAATATAATAATAAAGAAAAAAGTTAATATTAATTAATAATTTATTTAAGTTTTAGTTTTAATATATTTATATTATATTACTTTAACTAATTTTTTTTTAAAAATTACCATAATTAATAATTTTTTACTACAATTAATATACTATTAATAATATTTTTAAGTAATAGTTAAGTTGTTATTTTTAATAAACTAAAAAAACTAAAAATAAAGATTTAAAAAGTAGGTAAAATTTTATATAATAGTTAAGTTTTTTTATTAAATATTTAATAACTTAATTAAATTTATATTATATTTTAATTAGTAAATTTATTATAAATAGTATAAATATAAAATTAAAATATAATAAGTTTAAAATAAAGTATATATTATAATATAAAATAAAAAATAAGTTTATTAAATCTATTTATTAATTTTTAAAAAACTAGCTAAAAAAAGTCTAAGTTTAAAAATAATTTAAATTTAAAAAATTTTAATTATTAATAGTATTTAATAATTATAAAATACTTAAATTTTAAAAGTTAATACTAATATACTTATTAAATAAAATTATACTTAGTTTTTATTAGTAATATTTTAATAATTTTAATTTTAAGTATATATAATAAGTATTTATATTATATTATTAAAAGTAAATATTAACCTTAATAATATATTATAATAAGCTTATTAATAAAATCAAATATATAAATATATTTATAAATATTAAAAAGTGCTTTTAAATTAAATCTAATTTTATTAAAAGGTATTTTAAATATACTTTATTTATAATATTTTTTTAAAATATTAATTTTATTATAATTAAAATTTTATAAATAAAAAATTAATATATTAATCTAATATTTAATATT
>JAWQFY010000920.1:0-17444 GCA_037055185.1 Capillidium rhysosporum
AAATTATATAGCTTTAATTAAATAATTAAAACTTATAGTTATAAATTTAAGTATTTATAACTATAAGTTATAAAAAAAAATATATAATAATATAAATAAATTTTCTTAGAAGTAAAATTTTAATTTTTTAATAATAAAATATTTTTCAAATTAAATTGAATTATATATATTATTTTAATTTTATAAAAATTAAATATTTATAAATATAATATAAAAATTTAGCTTAAAATTTAAAAAAAACTAAAATTATATTAGTATATTTATTTTATTATAATAGTTAACCTTTATTAGTAAAGTTTTTTTAAACTTTTTAAATATATTTTAATTTTAAATAAATATATACTATATAGCAATATATATATTTTTAAAGTTTTACTAAATTTTTAAAGTTAAAATCAGTTACTTTTACAAGTAGCTAATTTTTTACTTATTTATATAAACTTAAAAATTTTTTAAAATAAAATTTTTATAAAAAATATATTAAACTTTTAGTAAATAAAATTTATATACTAGTATTTTATTAACTTTTATCAATGTATTTATTAAAATTATATTTGTATTACTTATTTTTTTCTTTATTTTTTCCTTAAGCTAATTTTAATAAAAATATATTACTAACTGTTTTATAATTAGAGTTTAAAAAATTAAAAAGGTATTTATATATCAAATAATATATTAAGGTAAACTATTCCACTAGCTATAAGCTTATATTAAAAATTACTTTTATGCTATTTTATACTATATAACTATTTATTAAGCTATAAAGTCAATTTTTTAAATAATATAACTTAGTTTAAACTGAAGCTTCATAAAAAAAATATCTAGGAACTAACTTGCAAACAAAAATCACAATATTAAATTTTATTATCTGTTTATATAGTTTAACTAAATAAAGCTTATAATTGAAAAATTAACTCTAGTATAAAAATTATCAAAACTTTTAAATTAAGAGAACATAATAAATAGCTCGTATTAATATCAAACAAAATACTAAAACTAAACTTTAAAACATTACTTATACAAATAAACCAGCAACTCAATCAAAATAATTGGTAATCTTTAAAAACTGATAAGAACTTTCCAAAAAAAAATGCCCCTTCAAGGCTAATTCATCAAACAAAATTTTATTTCAAAGGGGCGTTGGCTGCAGTCTCAGTTCTACATGATTTGCCTTCAGCCTGAAGCAGATGGAATGTCCCCGATTCAGGATCCTTCCAACCAGCTATACAGTTATCGTCAGTGAATAAACCAGGCTGCAAAGTTTCCCAAATCTTCTTCTTAGGGTTGAGTAAAGGTTCAGGTAGATTGCCTTCAAACCCTTTGAACTCAACTTTGGTACCGGGGAGGGCGTCGGCAGGAGGGCTGACGAATTCAACTTTACCTTCAGCGGAGGTACCACACAATACCATGGCGTACGATTTTACACCACGCATGCTACCCAATTTTAAAAAGACCAATTTAGATAATAATCTAAAAAATAGTACAATTTTTTACCTGACTGGCTTCAAGTTGCATACTACAATCAATTTACGTCCCTACAAAAGTTGAAGTAGATTATTAAAAAGTGGGTTGGAAAGAAATGCTAATATACCTGCATCTCCTCTAAAGTAAAATGATTAACTAGACCGGAGACTACAGTTCTAGGTTCGGCTTCACCCATTTCAATCTGCTCCACGTACAAAGAATCAGCTTCCTCATGTTTCTTTACGGAAGTGATGACACCTACTCTCAGGTCCAACAAAGAAGGGATCATCTTCAAAGCTATTGTCCCATAAAAAAGATGTTTCAAAAATATTAAAAATACCTTCTTTAGGGGCTGCTGCAGGTTGGGGTTTCTTCTCCTTCTTCTTCTTAGCTAAGCCTAAAGCTTCCATATCCAAGACAAGTTGAGGTAATGGATCTTCCTTGAGAGCTGCGATAGCGTTCAACTTCTGTTGAACTTGATTAACCCAACGCATAACATTTAACAAGGTTTTCTGTTCTTCTACTGAAGACGAGGAGATGAAGGGGTAAAGACGTAAATAAGCTACTACGTCACATACACCGAACTGGTTCGATACTAAGAAGGATTTACCGGATAAAAAGGTATTAACTTCCTAAATTTTGTTTGATTTTTTATTAGATGAAGTTGGATTTGTAAATTACTTTAGCTAAAGTCTCCAACTCGGTAGAAGGTACCGAAGTTTTGGTTAACCACTGCTGTACCTATAATACATATACACTTTTAGTAATAAGTTGACATTTAAATAGCCACATCGGTTTGTAAAGCTTCGTCACTTGACTTAAATTTATCATTCAAATTAAAATTTAAATTTAAAATTATCAAATTGTTCTCCTTGATCTCACTACCATCTTCTAACTTCAATAAAGATTCCTATATTTATAATTTTATATTAGCAAAAAATAGTTTATAAATTTTACTGGAGCATCTTGATTCACAGTTAAATTTTGGAACTGACTTTCACTGTTCAAGTATTTGTAGATTTGGGATAGTTCAGTATCTTGACTGTTTATACTTAAAGTTGCCATCTTGACTAATTTTTCTTTGGGAATGAGCAAAGTAAAACTTGGATGATGCGTAAAATTTTGATTTTTAAATTTTAAATGGTTCAAACTTTAAAGTTGATATAACTAAATTAAAAGATAGGATCTACAACAAATCAAAATCTACTAAAAAATTAAAAAGGTTTAACTGTTGATTTGTAAATCCAAATTTTTGAAAACTTTCAACAATTCCAACTAGTCTACCAAAAAAGAAATAGAAATTGAAGGAAAGTTAGAAAGGATGCGAAGTTTAATTTTATCAAACGAGTACGGCTGCGGATTAGGAGATCATGAGTTTAAGTTGATGACTACAAATCCTTTGACTAGGACAACTTACCTTTTAAAATATGAAGATTCGGAAGCTGCTGTGTACGTAATAGAGGTAATCAAAAAACTTAGAATGTTAATTTAAAATTAATGTAGGATAAGGACAGTTTAGAAGGTTTAGTAGAACTAATAAATTTCCCTTTGGAAGGATCTGAATCAATAATAAGTTTCGAGTTCCTAAGCGATTCGGATAGCTTGTTATTAGCTAGTGACTTTGGTAACATCTACAGTTTAAATTTGGATATCAATGAGGTAAACTGTTAATTTCTAATTCGATTTTTAAATTTAGTAAATGTAGGTAGAAACTATAGGAACTATAGACGACGGTATTCAAAATCTAACTTTATCACCTGATGAAGAGTTACTAGTCATAGTGAACCCTGTCAATTTGATAATAATGAATAAAGATTTCCACGTATTATCAGAAACCTCTATATCCAACCAACAGAGCATTGAAAACCCTGTTACGGTAGGCTGGGGTAAGAAGGAGACTCAATTCCACGGAAGCTTAGGGAAACAGGCAGCCCAAGCCAACACCACGGTTCAAGTTGAGTTAGCTGCTGGCGATGATTTATTACCTCAAGTCAGTTTTAGAGGTGATGGTAATTACTTCTGCATATCTTCGGTAGAACCAGGTAAAGGTAGAGGCTTGAAGGTGTACGACCGTCAAGGTAATTTACTCAACCTGAGTGAACCTGTTTCAAACTTGGAGAATACGTTGAACTGGCGACCTAGTGGGAACTGGATCGCAGCCAGCTGCAGGTCGCACAAGTACCAAGTACTTTTCTACGAACGAAATGGGTTGCGTCATGGTGAGTTCACTTTACCTGCCGATGTGGATAGAGTACGTAAGTTGAAGTTCAATTCCGATTCCACCGTATTGGCAGTAGTAGTTAGTAAAAATAATGTGGATTACGTACAATTGTGGACCGTTAACAACTATTTCTGGTACCTTAAGTCGGAACTCGAAGTAGGTACCTTTGTGGACCTCGAGTTCGACTCCGAAACTCCATTAAACTTGAAAGTGCTGTCTAAATCCGCGATTCACTTCTACAGGTTCCACCAGGACCGCATAGCTTCCACCTTACCTACTATCGACAACGCCTCCTGCGTAGGAGTAATCAATGGGACGCAGCTACTGCTTACTCCCTTCAAATTCCGAAATGTACCACCGCCCATGGCCGCCTTCACCTTGCAATTTAAAGGGGTAGTACAAGCGGCTACCTTTGCTAACTTCGGTACTGGTAACGCGGTAGTAGTTGTCACTAACAAATCTACCCTCGAGGTGGCTAAAATGCATATCGACGGTAGAAAATTAAGTTGTAACGTCACTTCGACAACCGATATCGACACCAACGTAAGGAACCGGCATTTGGTGTACCAGGCGGAGAATTTAGTGTTTGGTCTAGGTCACGACCTCGTAGCGAACTGCGATGTAGTCACTAGGTACGACTTGGATACCAAATCTACTATCGTATATCCGTTAACCGGAAGGTTTATCCATATGGCCGCCAATCCCATCCTTGGCAAACTACCAATCCTGCAGGATATGGATGGCCAGCTGTTCCAACTTCATTTCAACAATGACGAACTGTCTACCATTCCTTTATGTATCTCCTTTTCCGAACCTTGTCCCAGTATGACGGTAGTCCATGGTACCGAAACCGATCTAGTACTGGGCCTAAACACGCGTAACAGATTATACCTTAACGACCAGCTGATCGACGACCGTGTCACTAGTTATTTCCTACACGACGCCTACCTCATCGTTACCACCTCCGACCACGTTAGCAAGTTCATCGCTTACCAGGATCTATTAGCCAACAAGTTTGACAACGATAGAAACGATGGCACCTGGTCTCGGGTGGTGGAGCGAGGTGCTCGTATCGTCACCAGCCATTTCTACGGTGAAGCTTTAATATTACAGATGCCACGTGGGAACTTGGAAACGGTGTATCCCCGAGCTCTCGTACTAGAAGCGGTAGGTCAACAGTTGAGCCAGTCCCAGTTCGGTAACGCTTTAGTCAGTTGTAGGAAACATAGGGTTGACATGAACATCTTGTACGACTTTAATCCTGAAAATTTTTTGGAACATATTACGGACTTTGTAGCTCAGGTTAAGGAGGTAGATCACCTCAACCTCTTTTTGACTAGTTTGAGAGATTCTTTATTACTATTTGATTCCAAGAAACTTACTGATCAAGACTTAATCAACCGTAGCAAAGTCAACCTGATCTGTGATAAACTGAACCAAACGTTAACCCAACTTGATTCTCAAAAATATCTGCAACCTATCATCACCACTTTAGCTTGCCAATCCCCGCCCAAACTGGAGGAGATACTGGTTACGATCAAACAATTTGACTCCCAACCCGACCTGGTAGATTCCAGTATCAAGTACGCCACCCTACTGGTTCCCGTTGACCAACTCTACAATGCCGCATTAGGTTTGTACGACTTCAAGCTGGTACTCCAAGTTGCTCAACATTCCCAGAAAGATCCTAAAGAGTACGTCGCTTTCTTAAGGAAGCTTGAGAAATTGGAGTTACATAGGAGACGTTTCGAAATCGATAATCATCTTAAACGTTTCTCAAACGCTCTCACTCACATGCCTCATGCCGATTTTAAGTTTGAGGAGGTATTAGAGTTTATCAAGCTTCATACTCTCTACACTGATGCCATTCCGATTTATAGAGGTACTGAGGAGTTTAAACCCATAGTTGAGGCCTACGCTACATACCTCCTCTCTAATAAGATGTATCTTGATGCTGGCTTAGCATTCGACCAGGTACAGTCCTACAAGCTAGCTATACCCGCTTACGTCCAATCTTGTAACTGGCAGAAAGCGCTGATCAACGCCAACCACCTTCACTACGACCAGGAGCAGACTTTGGAATTGGTTAATGACCTTATAGGTAATTTTAGCAATTGATTTGATGTTTTTAATTTATTGGTTTCTTTTAGCTTGTTTAAAGAACCATAGTCGGTATCTGGAAGCGGCTAAACTTATTGAAACTTACAAGAAGGTAATTTTTTTTAGATTTGATTAAGACGCTGATTTGTAAATATAGGATGTGGAGGAAGTTAGTAGTTGTCTACTAGAAGGCCACCATTGGAACGACGCACTACTCATAGTATTGTTTTTTACTTTATAATGTAATATTAACCTTCTTTTTTAAAGTGTACTTTGAACGACCGATCTGATCTAATCGAAACCGACGTTCTATCCAAGCTGGATCTAGGTAACCCATTAAATTTATACCATTGACATTAACCTTTTTATCCAGTTGTGGAACAGGTCAATGAAGATGTACAAGACATGATCGACCAGTTCACCAAGCAAAACTTTAGACTTCATGAGATGCGTACCAAACCTAAATTCAGTCTACCGGATGACCCTAACTTAGAAAATATCGATGTCATGTCAGAAGCTACCACTACTAACTTCACAGTTTACACCAAGCAGTCTACTGTAGCTTCTACCAGCAACTCCTACGGGTCTAAGTAAGTTTTTGAGTTGATTGAATTGATATTAATTTTGGTAGTAAAACCGGCAAATCAAAACGGAAGATGGAACGTAAACGTAATTCAGGTAGGAAAGGTTCAGCTTTCGAGGAGGAATATCTATTGGGATCAATCTCAAGATTGGTAACTAGGACTAACAATATACAGAATGAGGTGAAGCGCTTGGTACCAGTATTATATACTTTCAACCAACGTAAAACTACTGCTAAAAAGCTTGCCCAAAAACTTGAAGAGCTTGTAAATCTTTTAGAGAAGAACTTGGATTCAATTTACGATTATAAGAAGGAGCTGTCAATTGCTGAACTTAATGGATTTGTGAATCAACCACAGAATACTGGCGATAATAGTAACCAACAGGTAATTTTGAGCCTTGACTTTCAAAGTATAAACTAATTTTGTTATTTAGGAAAAGATTGAAAAACCTAAATTGGAAAAAGTTTCCTATCAACTTATCCTGTTAACTAACAGTCATATTCTATAAATATATTGAAAATAAATATAGAACCATTTTTTAGAGTGCAGATTACATTATTATTTATAGGCTACTAACCCAATTTTTGAACTAAATACATTCTGAAAATATTTTGAATTTTAAGCTGTTTTATAATTAATTAAAAAATTACACTATTTTGTTTGAATTTTATACAAAGCCATTTGAAATAATTTTACTATAGTAATTTTTTTTGTATTTACTAATAATTTTATTTGGTAACTAAAGTAAGGTGTTAAGTAACACTATTGGGGGTATAATATACAAAACCATTGTTATAGTAAAATTAAGCTTACTTATATATAAATAAAAAGGATGTTAAACTTAACTAAGTAAGAAAAGTTAAAAAACTAAAGTTAATAAAGTAAGTAAAAACTTTTAGTAGGTCTAAAGAGAGAGATATATTAGTATCTATTTGCTATATATAGTAGTTTTTATAAAAAAGTAATAAAGGTTTGGATTATTAAACTTAAAGAGCTATAATTACTAAAAAGTAGTAAAAAAGAAAAGCTTAGCTTAAAATTAAAGCAAATTTTAGAACTGCTATAAAATTTATTATTTTTATTAATTAATAACTATATATTATTAAGAAATAAGATAATTTAAATATATTATAAAATAGTAGTTAAATTATATAAAAGTTTTATAAATAAAATAAGCTTAATTTATATTTTTTAAATTAATATAAATAAGTTTTACCCTAAATGTTAATATACTATTTAAAATATTATCTAAAAAAGATATTTATTAAACTAAATTTTAAATTTAGTTTAAAAGTTTTTAATATATATTAATAAAATAGCTTTTAGTTAAAATTTTAACTTTTATTTAACTAAATTAAAAGTTTTAATAAAGGTATAAAAATATCAATAAAACAATTTACTTAATTTTAAAGTAAAATATTTAGTTTAGTTTTAAAGTTTAAAAGTAAAAAAAAAAATTAAGTTTATAAATATATATTTTAGCTAAAAAAATATTTACTAATTTAGATAAATTTTAAAAATTAAATAAAAAATAAGTTAATAAAATTAGCTAAAATAAATATTTATATTTATATACTTTATATATTAAAAATTATATAACATTTATTATATTTTACTAAAAGTTTTAAATTTTAAAAAATAATTTAGTTATATAATAGCAAAATATTTTTAAAATTTTGTATTTAATACTTACTATATACAAATATAATTAAAATATAAATTTTTTATAACTATTGATTATAATTTTTTAATTTTATTACTATAATAATAATATAATTATAAATTAAAAAATTAATAAATATTTAAATAGTATTAATATTTTTATATATTAAAAAAAAAATTATAGCTTATATTATATTTATAAATTAAAATAATAGTGTAAAAATAAGCTAATAATTATAAAAATTACTATAATTAGGTTTATATTAAAATATAGTATAGCTATATAGTTAGTAATATAATTAAAAATATTTAAAGCTACTTTTTTTATAAAATTATATTATTATAAAAAAGTATATACTTTTATAATATATAGTATTATAAAATATATAAGTATACTTTTACTTTTTTTTAAAAAAGATAGAAAAGTTTTTAAATATAATTAAAATTAAATAATTTATAAAGTAAGATATTAAGATAAAGTTTTAGTATTATATTATATTATTGAATTACTTTTTTTAAAAATTAGCTTTAAAGCTAAAAATATTATATATATATATAAAGTATATTAAATATTTAAATAGTAATATTTAAAACTATAGACTTTTACTATATAAATAGTATAACCTTAAAATTTTTATAATATAACTATAAAAATAAGATATATATATTAGCCTAATAAAGTTATAAATATTAATTATATAATAGATTATAACTTATATAGATTTAGTATAACAAAATTAACTTTAAAAGTCTATTTAAAAACTATTAAGCTATTATAATATATAATTATATATAAAGTATAAAGTTATTATTATTATATTACTATAATAACTAAAAAATATTAAGCTTTATATATATATATTATATAAAATACTAATATTAAATTTTTTAACTAATTTTTTATATAATAAAAAATTATATATTGCTTAAACTTTAAATTAATTAAAAATATTTAAATAGCTTTTAAGCTTTATTTAAAAAATACTAAAATCATAATGTTTTTTTTTTATATAATAATAAAAAAATACTAACAATTTATAAAATTTTATTAAATATACTTAACTTTATAAAACTTTAAACTTATAAAAATAATAGTTAAAATAATTTAAAAAAGCTTATAAATAACTATAAAAAGCTTAAGCTATAAGCTAAAATTATTAATAAAGTAGTTTAAGCTTAAAGTTTAAAATAAAAAAAATAAAGTATAAACTTTAGTATTAAAAAATATTTTAATAAAAATAAACTTTTTTTAAAGTTTTTATAATAAATTATTTTAAATATATATATATATTATAAAATAAAAAAGAAAATTTTATTTTTATATAAATATTTTAGTTAATTTATATATACTAGTTTATTTATATTTTTTATTATCTATTTTACTTTTAAATAATTAATTGTTTTTTTAATTAATCCTATTTAATTAGCTAGCAGTTTAAGTAAACTTTTCTTATAAATTTATATATTTTTAAAAAAATTTATAATTAATATATTTAAAAAAATTAATTTATAATAATATATAAACTTTTAATCTAAAAATAAAAGCTTACTATAATAAATATAAATTAATATAAAAAATTTATATTATTATATAAAAGTAGTTTAAAGCTAAAAAATAGCATTTATAATTATAAATAAATATTTTTTTATTACATTTTCTTAATATTTAACTATATTATAATAAATAAATAACTAAATATTTTTATTTATAAATTTTAATATAGTTAAGTATAAAAAACTATAAATAAAATAATAAGCTATAATTAAAGCTATATTTTACTTAATTTAACTATTAAAAATTTAAATTTACTAAATTAATTTATAATTATTATAGTAATTTTAATAGGTTATAGAGAATTAATTATTTATAAATGCTATTTTAGTTATAAAAAATAGCTATTTACCTTTTTTAAGCTTTTTAAAAAAAATTATTATATTAATTAAAAATATTAAAAAATTAATATAAATTTTTTGTTTATTTTACTTTGGTTATTTTTTTACATTTATATATATATTATTTTATTTAACTTTTTTAGTTAAACTAGCTATTTTTAAATTTATAACTTTTACTATTTAAATAAAATTATTATTATTATAAAGTTTATTTAAAAGCTACATTATTATAATATATATTAAAAATAATTAAAAAGATTTATTAAATATTTATAATTAATATAATTTTATATTTTAAAAAAATGTTAGCTAATAAGTAGCTAGTAATATATTTTTTATTTACTAAATTATATTTTTTAATTTAATAACATAATTTTTAAATATTTAAATATTTTTTATAATAGTAATAAATATATTAATATCTTAAAAAAATAATAAGTTTAATATTTACTATAAATAAGTTTAAAGTTAAAAAAATTTTAAATAAAGTATTAAATAATAAAAAATAAATTTTATTATATATATAATTTTATAAAGTAAATATATTATATTATTTAAATTTAAGCTATTTATATTATTTATACTTTATAATATAATTATAATATATATAAAATTGATTTAAAATTACTTGTAAAATATTTTTCTTATATTAAAAAAATTAATTAGTTAAATTTCAATTAACTAAAATAAAAAAAATTATTTTTTATTTTTATACTAATATATATATAAATAGAAAAATTAAAGCTATAAAAGTTTATAATACTTTTAAATAAATTTTTAACACTATTACTAAAAGTTTATTAAAGTTAAAATATTAGTATTAAATACTATAAAATTAATAATTATTAGAATTAATTTAGTATAAATAATATTATAATATATATAATTAATGAGATAATAGTTTAAAATTTTGCTATTTTTAATAAAAAAGATCTAATAATAAAGATAAAAATACTTAATATAAATAATTTAGATAGTAATAATATAAAAGTATAAAATAAGTAAAACTAATTTTTAATATAAAAAAATAGTTTAAAATAGCTTAGTAAAATAATATAAAATAACTTGCAAACTTTTTTTAAATAAATTATTTTTTATATTTTTTATATTATCAAGATATTTAAAAAAGTATAAATATATATATAATTAGAATAATTTATTAAAGTATAAGAAAATAATTACTTTATTAAATAAATATATTTAAAAGCAACTATTGCTAATATATGTAGTAAAAAATTAATTTTAGTAACTATTTAGAAGTTTTAATATAAGCAACTAGTTTATTATATTTACTAGTAATAATATATTTTAATAAAAATCAAGAAAAATTATTTTATAAATACTAGTTAGCTGCTATAGCTTTTTAATCTGAAAATATTTTTTATAGTTATAATTTTATTTTAAAAAGCTAGCTTTAATACTTGATTTAATATTTACTTTATTATATAAGCTAGTTTTCTTTTTTATATAGATAATTTTAGTATATAGTAATAATTTTATTTATAATAGCTTAACTGGATAAAAAGGTAGCCTTTATTAAATTCTTAAATAAATTTTATAATATTAAAGTTTTTCTTTTATCTATTACTATTTTATAAACCAATTTATTAGATTCTTCTCTTTTTTAACTATTGTATAACTTTTGGCTAAATATTCAGAAAGTTTTTAAAAATCACTAGCTTATTTAAATTATATATTAAATTGAAGTCTCCTAGTTTGATAATGAATCAGTTAAATTTTTTCTTTAAAACTTAATTGTTAGTAGAGTTAAGAGCTATATAAGGACAAAAATATGACAACTGTAAAATATACTCATAAGTGCATTTTGTGTTGCTATAAAATGAAGGGTTTCAAAGGTATTAACTGTATTTTTAAAATTAAACTACAAGTTTACCATTGTTATTCAAAATAATTAGATGTCTTAGATAAACTTCATTTATATATAAATTAAGCTTAGATTCTAGCAAAAATAGACATAAACCAGTTGATAAATAGATTTAACATTCATAATTACACACCAAAAGATACTATTTAAAATAGAAGCTTATCTTACCACTAAATAGTTTTATTGTTACTGTATATATATATATACGTGCTGGATTCTTTTTAAATTCACATTTAACCAACCGAAAGGCAAACTTAGGAAAACTAAAATCGATGGTATCGATTTAATCCTTAATTAAGAAGGCCAACTGTTTAGCCCAGATCTCAGTCCTAAGTTCATAGCTATTAGGAAAGTGTGCCATGTCCTTGTATAGCTTTAAATAAAGTTGTTTTGAATCATTCTCTACTGGTAAACTTCGCAACTTAGCTAAATACTTTAGTATATCTAATGGATTGATTCTAGTATCTTGTTGGCCACCAACTACGAAAATTTTTGGAAAAACTTTAGACAGATCTTGGCAAGTATCCAAACTAGTATATGGAGAAATGGATTTCATAGCTTGGAGTAGTTCGCAACTTTTAGAATTGGTTAAATCACCCCACTCCTCGATTTCAACCTCAGTTAACGGTAAGCTAAAATCGGTCATACTGCCAATAACGTTGAGGAAAGGAGAATTTAAGATCAAACTCCTATAAAGCTCTAAAAAAACCCAAGATAGAAAAGTTAATCACTTACATCTTGAAAGAATAAAAGAGGAATTACTTGGATTTTGTTGGACAGCCGTAGCTACAACAACCGCACCAGCCGATGTAGCTTCGCAATTTATAGATTTGTTCGGTTCTGAAATTTGAAACCTTTCTATAAGGTAGTTGGTAGCGTTCGTAAAATCTAGAATACTATCCGATTTTTTGGATTGACGTCCTTTGTGGTACCAACTACTACCTAACTCGTTTCCACCTCTTTAAAAAACAAAATAAGTAGTGGTTTGAAAAGTCAATGAATTTTTACCGTACGTGAACCAAAGCAATAACCCATCCCCGTTTCAGTAGGGGTAGGTGATGAGGTCGGAAAGCAGGGTTTAAACCTATCCCGTAGCTACCATATGCCAGCATTAAGATCGGTGTTCTTTATAGGCCGTCGTTTAGCAACCTTATATTTCTTTAAAAAACTACTTACTTTCCGTCGATTTTAAGATCTTTGGTATGGTACATCGTAATAAATAACTTTTCGTTTAAACTAGGTATATTCACCAATTCAAAATGTATGTCTTTCAAGTAAGATTGGTCATATGAACTGTCTAAAATAAAGAAATATTAGCAAAGACTTTATGTAAATTTAAATATTATACTAGATTGGTAAAACTTATTAACTAATTTTAGCTTATTCTCATTTCCATCGATTTTAACTTTGTAAGTTTGAGGTGGATCTATAGGTGACTCCACTAACAAACTAATTTCTGTAGAGTTTGTTAACTAAAAAGCAATAACTTAAACATTAAATTAGACAGATTTTTTTTACCTTCGTACTGCTTATAGGGCTCAAATTTATAGGTATATTATTAAATTTCGAATCTGTAATTGAAATCTGTCGCCAATTTTTTGATTTAAAGCTAAAGTACCAAACTTTGTTAACAGCGTAATATTTACCAAGAATAACTAGGAAATCCTAAATAAAAAGTAAAGCTAAGAACATATAGAAGTTGAAATTTTACGTTATAAAGTTCTACATCCACTATTACAATATCTTTATCCAATTCAAGTTTGGTAGCCAATTCTAACCATGGAATTTTGACGTTTACTTTTTGTAAATTTTTATCTTCTAAATTCTTTTCATCCAAAAAATATATTTGAAAGTTAGGGTTAGCTGCGTTAGTTAGTATAACGAAATTGTTCTATTAAAATAAGAATAAGTTTACAAGTTATTTTAAATGGTACGTTGATATGGTCTAAAAAAAATTCGACGTTCGATTGAAGTTCATGTACCAAACACATACCCCCACCGTTAAACATTGCGTTCGAATCCAAAACCCAAACTTTCGAACTAGTTAATTTAGATCCGGTAATAATCACATATTTCTATAAATCAAAATACTAAATAAAATAGAAATAAAAGTGAAAATAATGTACTTTTGATCTAGTCAGATTGACATCCAAGAACAACTCTTTATCTTCAAAAAATAAGCATTCTTCTCCTCTATCTTTATCAGTAATGAGTTGAAATACCTTATTAGGCCTCAATTTCTCATCCAATCTCGTAAATATGACCGTCCATCTATCATGAAATTTGTAATATACAAAGTTATAAACTTTATTTTTCAATCCTATTAGTCTATCCACTTTATATGAATCTTCTTTTTCGGATAAAGGCTTTAGTTTAATGCAGGCCAAGTAACTATATTCTTGGGTATTGGGTTGTAAAGTTAAAGTTAATATCAAATTATCGGTATCTAAATTTAGTTTTGTCAACTTAACGTTATCAAAATTAAATTCTGAATAGTTGTTATCAAGTTGTAGGTCTTGGATTAATTTGTGCAAACTTTTAAATACTGGTATCTAAAAGCAGCTTATTAAAATAATTTAAAATAGTAATACAATACTTTATGGAACTTTAAAGACTTTTTTCTCAAGTAATAAGTGGTAGTTGAAGAATCAAAGTAATGAAAGTAAATTTCATCTTCGTATACTTTATAAATTTCATCTTTATATCGATTATCTTCTTTTCTTTCTTCAATAGTATTCGATTCAGCAATAGTTTGTATGTCATTCAATTCCTCAACATATTTCTTAATATATTTTAAGTTAAATTTTCTATCCGAATATGAGTTCTCATCCAACATATACTTATAAGTTAATTCATCTTTAGATTTAGATATCGATGATAGATGTTGGAAATTATCAATATTTATTGCATCTGCTTTGCTTATATCATTTAATGGATAAGGTGGTGGTATGGGTGGTTTATTATACGATTTGAAATTATCGATTAGGTTGATGTTAGGTTTAAACCTCTTGAAGTACCTTGCTAACATTACTGTCTCTTCCCTTCTACTTTTTTTGTAAAATCGAGAACTATCCTGGATTTTCGAAATTTTTTTGTGACTGAAATAAAAGTACTGGTTGGTCTGAATTTTATTATTTTAACCTGTTCCAGCCTTACATGATATTTAATTTATGACTAATATAAGACTAGTAGAAAGTGTTTTGGAAAAGTAAACGGGATATAAGATTGGAGAAGACATAGAAGGGTAAATTTAAGCTTGGTTTTGGTAATTATTCGCATCAGTAGACTCTGGGAAGTTTTTTTAATAAATTAAAAAGCTAATTTAGGTTTATTATTAGTATTTAGATTAGTTAATAATATTAATAATAAATATTGAGCACTTAAATAAAAATATAGGTAAATTTTAATTTAAAATTATGATTTCTTATTATAGATAAGTATAAAAATAAGTTTATATAGTAAAATTAAAATATTAAATTTAAACTATAGTTTTTTATAAGCTTAAGTTAATTTAAATTGCTCTTTTTTAATAATTATTTTTTCTAAAGTTATTGTGTATTAACTAGCCACTATAGCACTAATATTTTTTATATAGTTAAAAGATATTAAACATACTAATTTAAATTTATCAACTTTAATAGCTATAACTTATATTTTATATAAAAATTATATAAAATTGATTTATAATTCTAAAGCAACCTTTTTTAAAATATACTTACCTTTAATAAAAATATTAAATATAATAATAAATTAATTTAAATATTATATTAAATCTTAATATTAAATTTTTAAAAATTTTTAAAATAAAACTTTAAGTTTTATTATTATTAAATTTTAAAAATTAATTACTATTTTAATCTATAGTTTTTATTTATTTAACCAAGTTAAAACTAAATATATACTATTATAAAAATAGTAGTTATAATAAGATAGTTTAAAAAAATTTATTAAATTTTTATATTTATACTTAAATATTTTAAATTTTAAATATTTTATATTAATTATATAAATTAAACTTTAATATAACTATAGTTAAATTTAAATAATAAATTAATTTAGTTATATATTTAATTTTTTTAAGTAATACTATCACTATTTATATTTTTAGTAATTTACTACATTTTTAAAAATATATAATTATTTAATACTATTACTTCACATTTATTTTTTAAAATTCTTAATTATAATAGTAAAAATTATAAAAATAAAAAGCAATTTTTAAAATAATAAAACTTTAAATTTAAGTTAAATAGCTTTTTTTTAAATAATACTAATAAAAAATAAGTATAGCTTTTATAAAAAGGTAATAATCTTTATTTTTATTTTTTCAAAATATATTTTTATGAATATATAATAAAACTTTAATAAAATATTAATATAGTATTACTATATTTATATATTTATAAAATATATATATATATATAATATTATAGTTTATATTATATTTATTATATTAGTATAATAGTAAAAAATAAGCTTATAGCTATTATATTTATATTTTTAATTTTAATTTTACTAATCTTTATATTTATATTTAATATAATATAGCTACTAACAATACTAATTTAAACTTATAGCTACTAAAATATAATTGTTTAAATAAGTATAAAATTAAATTGCAAATATAATATATATTATACTATAAACTATTATATTATACATATTAATAGCTAACTTTAACTAAAAGTTAGTTTAAAAAATATTTGCTTTTTAGCTTAAATTCTACTAATTAGATTTTAAAATTATAAAAAACTAAAATAAGTAAAATATTATTATTATTAACTATAATTATAATTATACATTAAAATTATAAAATTAATAATTATTATATTTATATAATAAATAATATAAATTTAAACTAAATAGTCTAAAAAAGTTTAAACTTTATTTTTACTAAGTTTTAAAAATACTAATTACTTTACTTAATTATTATATAGTTTAAGTTATACTTTAAATTTAAATTTATATCTATTTAAGTAAATTTACTATAATAAATATATATATAATTTAGTAGTATAGTTATATTTTGCTTTTTTAGCTATATTTTTATTACAAATTTATAATAACTAGTATAATAATATATTAATAATATAATTATAGTTGTATATTAGTAATATATAAAATTTATAAAACTTAATACTAATTTAATTAAAGAATAACTTTATTGTTAATAAGTTTAGATTTATAACTATTATTAAATAATAATAAAAATGTATTTTTTAATAGCAGTTATTTTAAATAACTTTATAAATTCTTTTTTATAGCTAAAAGTATTTTTATATAATAAAATAAGTACTAAAAACTAAAAAAATACTTTTAATTTTAATAAACTATCTTATTTATCTTAATAATTAAAAATGTTTAAATTTTAAGCTACTTTTATTATATTAAATATTATTTTTAGCTTTTTAGTTTATTAAAAATAATAAACTAACTATTATTTAAATATATTATTATTAATATATTAACTATAATATAAGAATTATTAATAATAGTAATTTTTTTAATAATTATAATTTTACTATATTAATTATTAAAATTATAATTATTAAATATATATTAATAAATTATATTATTATATAATTAATAATATAGTTAAAGCTATTAAATAATTAATTTTTACTTTTTAACTATA
>JAWQFY010000921.1:0-17443 GCA_037055185.1 Capillidium rhysosporum
AATGTTTATCTAGTTGTTTTATCGAAGCATCCGGCTCGTTCTTTCAAAAAAAATTACTAAGTAAATTTAAATTCAGAGTATTTTTATATCAAGTTTAGATATATAGAATTAAGTTATAGGGATATTGTCAATTTTTATTATTAAAAAGATACTATAAATACAAGAATATAAGCTTTCCCTGTAAAATCTCTAAGTTGAATCAACAAATTATAAATTATTTAAAAGCCATACTTTTTAGTTGTTTCGCACAGCAACATAGAGTAAGTTTTTTAAAATTGGTTCACATGTATTTAAATTTTGTTGTTTATAAAAATGTTTATGATGTTTTCTCAAGAAATATTAGATTTTTAGAAAATTAATTTAAGAAATAATATCAATTATTTAAGGATTTAAAAATAAAATAGTAGTAAAATTGAATTGTTCAGCTTCTAAGATACTTTGTTTGCTTAGTATGTAGCTTAATACTGTACTAGCTAAATTAAATCAACTCTACTAAAAAGCTTTTTTGTTCAAGCTTGAACGATATTTTATTTTTACTATAAACACTCAACGATGTTCAATATTACCTAACAGCAGATCTTAAAACGATAAATTTACCAATTATATGTATCAAGCAGTTCTTGCAATTAAAAAATGCTACATATTATATTATTCATTAGTATTTAGATTATCCATTACTGACAGTATTTTAGTAAGTAAATTCTTTTCTAGTTACTTTAGACTAATTAAGGTATTAACCAGAGAAATAAACCATTATTTCTATTTAAACGAAATTATTGAGCAACAACATATTATCAATTTAATGAACTTCTATGAACAAAATCTTTAGAATTTCTTAAGCAATAATCTTGATTGTATTTTTAATATTATTGTTTACATCTCTTAAGCTTTCATAGATAATTATATAGCTAAATAAAGTTCATCTGTTAAAATCATGGGTATTAATATTAACTGTAGTAAATCTACATACCTTTTACTTTTCGAAAGTTAGTTTTTATAGAGGCAAAGAATCGTTATTAAATTTAATTTTTAAATGTTAAAGCTATTTTAGAAACTGATTTACCAGGAACAAGAGTGATACTGAACATAGAAGAGAGCTATCGGGCTAAAGCAGAGATCTAACACCAACGGGTTGCCTAGTGAATTTAGATAATTAAAGCTTGAATCAGATATTTCAATTTATTCAAGAACCTACACAAGACAATAGATCTAAGCATATTTTAAGTTTAAATATTAGAATTTGAATAAAGCTCAAATCTTAAGTTATATTTTATAAGAAGCTGCTTAGTATCTAATTTATGGATCTTTACTAAAGTAAAGTAATTATAAAACATACGATATATATATATACCCTTTATGCTTTATAAATTTAACAATATCTAAAGCAGGGTCTTAGTGTTATTCTATAATAGTAGCTTTTATATCGTTATAACTTTCACTAAAGATTTGTTTGATATATAAAAATATTTGGACTAAAGTTTATATAAATTTAAGTTTAATTTATTCCTTGCTTATTTAATATAACAGTGTGCTAGTGTAACAGTGAAACTCTTATATGAAGCTTTATTAACCACGCAGTATTTTAACTACTCTATTAATTTACAATTTCTGATAAAAGATCTAATAAAATCTATAACAAAATATATAATGCTATATTTATTTTGGACTTAAGAAACTTAACTCTAATTGAATATAAATCATTTTGTTAAGAGCTTAATTTGTTTATTTTAAAAATTTTATAACAACAAAACTATAAATATGAAAATTTTAACTAGATAGTTTTGACTCATTTACTAACTTTTAAAATATGTATTAAATAAGACAAAATTTATTTAAATTAAATTTAAACATATTCAGAAAAGTTATTTGTTATACTACTTTTTACAAATATTATTGGCTTAGTAGATATATTAATATATTTTTTGATATTAGATTAAAGATAATTTTGTAATAAATTTTCATCCAATAATTAAGCATTAAATCAAACTAATGAAAACGTTTAAATTTTCAAAATTTGGTAAAATATATAAAATTCTTAAACTTTATTTAACTTATTAAGAGCATATGCTACTTTTGATACTAATTCATTTTTAAGAACAAAGATCACACATAACTCCTTCATGTGCTATTTTGTATGCAAGTAGTAGAAAATATTAAAAGATTACAAAAATTACTCTTAATAGAATGGTTGTTTTTTCTAAGATGCTAAAATATATACCTTAATATATATATATTAAAGTATTGATAACTTTTTTATTCTTCTTATCAATTTAAGCAGTTGCTATCTAGTATTTTTAAAACCTTATTACAATTAGTTCACTATGGTACATATAATAATAGTTAAAGTAATACAGTTCTTTTTACACATCTTTCTACTTGAGCTGCATCTTTTTGTTTTTTGTAATAGAAAAAGTTTAAAGAATATACTTTTAACTAAAAATACTTTTGTTTTCATACCTTATTAGCTAAAATTTGAGTTTTGTATAAAGAAATAATTTATTAAATACTTATATATTTATTATAAAACTTACTTTATTATTATTATATTCCAAATTTTAAAAAAAAAAATTTTTATAAGCTAATATTAGCTAACTGCTTAGTATATCTAATTTAAACCATTTTTAATTTTACTTAGTATTAATTTTAATGGCATTTATTAATTTATTTAGTTATAAATTATTAGTTAATACTAAAATTTAACTTACTTTATTTTAAGATTAAATTTTTTAATATAATATATAAAATAATATAATAGTAGTTTTTAAAAATTAAAGCTATAATATTTTTAAAAAATAATGCTATCAAATAACCTTATTTTTAATATTAAAATTAAGAGTTTGTAAAGAAAAACTCTTATAAATAAGAAATTTTTTCATAAATTATATATAGTATTACTTTTATTTATTATTTATTATTTATAATATTCAGTCTTTAGTATAACACTAGTGGCAATTTTTATATTATACAGTATAAAATACTACAATGTAGAAGTGGCAACAAATATAAACATTTATATAAAGAAGTTAGTAGATGGCAATAAAGTGAAATCAATTTCATTATTAATTATAATAATAACAAATATAAATGTCTAGTAAGTAATGTAGACAAGTAAGGTTAATGGAGATTTGGTGGCAAAATCAACATGCATTTATAAATAGTTTAGATTGCAGGTAGCAACAGCTGCAAGGACTGCAAACTATCTGGTAGCAAAAAGGCAACTAAATTCTACTTATAGAATTTGAAGGAAAAGATAAGAGCATCCACAATTTCAAACAGTCTTTATATCTCCAATAAAACAGAAAAATAAAAATAATATAAAAATAAGAAATAAATGTAATTATCTTACCATTATATAGCAAAGGCAACTTTTTATATAATTTTGTACAATTTGAAATAGTTTTACAATAGGTCAAGTTGTTAGCAATTATGGTTTATTAAATGTCAGTAAAGTAAATTTCTTTATTGGTTAGTACTAGTAGCTGTACTAAACTTGTTTTTAGATGTTGAACTTGTAAGTTTTTAAGTAAAAATAATAGAATAAAAAATAATTCTTTGTTCAAAATTTTGATTAAATTGTTGAGATTTGTTATATAAAGTTGTCAAAATAAATTTATTTAATTTTGTCATCTAAAATAAAAGGAAAAAAAAATGATAAAAATCAAATAAGCTTGGTAAAAAATAATGAGAATAATCATTAAGTTAGCAACTTATAAAGTTGCTGAGTGATAAAATATAATATTATTTATATAAATAAATAGTTTTTATTATAAGAAAAGCTAATTATATTTTTATATTATAAATAAAGTTTAAAATTCATATTTAAATATACTAATTTATTATTTATTTTATATTTAAAAAAAAAAGTATTTATAATAATTTTAGTAAAATATATAATATATAATATATAATATATATATAATAACTATTTTTAAATTAGCTTATTTTAATTTTAAAGTTTTTAAAAATATATAAATACTTAATATAATTAATTAATATTTAATTTAATATATAATATTTATTTAGTTTTAAATATAATTAAATTTTAGTTATATAAGTTAATAATAAAATAATAAAATAATAAAATATTTTAATAACTTAATAACTTAATAAAAATTCTACTATATTAAAAATAAAGGTAAATTTTTATAATAATAAACCATTTTTAGCTATATTTTTAAATTAAAATTTTATTAATAGTAAATTATAATATTTAACTAATATTATATAAGTTATTGCTTTTTTATACTATATATAATTTTAGTTGTTTTAGTTTAGTATATATTTATTTAATAATAATATTATAATTTTTACTTTTATACTACTTTATTATATTTATTATAACTTAAATTTTATTTTATTTTAATATTTTTAAAATAAATATATTTAAAAAAAATTAACTATTTATTATAATAAATATAGTAATAAATAAAGTAATAAAAATTTTTATATAAATTGTATATTTAATTTTTTAAACTTTAAAAATAATTATTTAAAAAAATATAAGTAAATATTTTTATTTAAAAATAAAGATAAAGTAAAAAAAACACTTTTTTGAAATATTTTTAACTTTTAAAATAAAATTAATACTTATTAAATTTACTTTATATTAAAAAAAAGTGATATATATAATTGGTATATTAAATTTGAAATTATTTAATATTAATAATACAGCTTTTAACTTATTATTTAATTTAAGCCTACTATATTAATTCAATAATACTTTATTTAATAAAAAAAGTAAAAGTATTTTTAATATAAAAATTAGTTTAATTATATTAAAAATTATTTTTATTTATAATTTATATATTATTTTTTATTATTTATTAACTTTATAAGTCACTAATTTAATAATTATTCTTATTATTTTTTACTTTTTTTTTTAAGCTTATTTACTTTTTATTATTTTTTTTCTATTATTAAATAATAAAATTATATAAATTTATTACAACAACTTTATATAATAAATTTTAATAATTTAATCAAAGTTTTAAATAAATAAATGTTTTTTATTTTATTATTTTTATTTAAAAACTTATAAGTTTAATGTTTAAAAATAAGTTTAATATAGCTACTAGTACTAACTAATAAATAATTTTACCTTATTAATATATAACAAATTATAACAGCTAATAATTTAACTTTTTGTAAAACTATTTTAAATTATATAAAATTGCTTATAAAGCTACTTTTACTATATAATAGTAAAATATTCATATTTCTTTTTTATTTTTATTTTTTTTTTTATTAAAGATATAAAAACTGTTTAAAATTATAGATACTTTTATCTTCTCTTATAAATTCTATATATTAAATTTAGTTATTTTTTTGCTACTTGTTAGTTTGCAGTTTTTGTAGCCATTTTTATCTATAACTTAGACTACTTATAAATATATATTGATTTTTTTACTAAATTATCACTAATTTTACCTTTTTATATTTTTATATATTTTTTTAAATTAGCTTTAGTAGCATTTTTTTAATAAATATTAATAATTTTAATTAAGCTTATATATAGTTTTTATATTTATAATAATATTACCTAAATATTATACTTATTAAAGTTGTAATTTTTATATAAGTTTATTATAAAAACTTAAATTCTACTATTTAAAAATATATTATGCCTTTAAATTTAAAGTAAAGTCTTAAAAATATTTATTTAAATTTTAAATTTTATTTATAATTATATAATAAAAGGTTTAATTTTTTTAGTATTTAAATATATTAATACTAAATTAATAGTTTATTTAAATTTTAAATTTTAAATTTTAAATAATTTGTAGTAAAATATATTAAATAATAATAGCTTTTATATATATAAATTAAGTATTTCTTTTTATTTTTATATATTAATTAATTTTATTAGTATAATTTTTTTTTAAATTAAAAACTAATATTTAAAATTAAAACTAAAATTAAAAATATAAAAAATAAATAATAATTATATTAAAATAAAAATCTAATAATAATAAAAATAGCTAATAAAAAGTAGAATAAATTAAAGTTTTATAAAAAATTAAATAGTAAAATTAACTAAATATAAATAGTTTTAAATTACTTTTAATATATAAACAACTAAAAAAAATATATAAAAAAGTATAAAATTAAAGTAAAAGTAAAAACTAAACTTTAAAAATACTAATTCAATTTTTTATATATTAACTATATAAATACATTTATAGCTTTTTTTTAAATAAACTATCTAATTTTCTAACTAACTTTTATTATTTTTAAGTTAATAAAAATAATATATTTAATAAAAAAAGTAGAAAAGTACAACTAACAAATAATTAAAATAAAGTAAAATAAATATTAGTAAAAAATATTAAAAAAAAAACTAATAAAAAGTATATATAAAAATAGATAAATAAAATAGTTTTATTAAAATAAAAATAACTAATTTTTTAATTAATAAGTTAAAATATTAAATTAATACTAGTGGATTTTTTTTTAAGTTTAAAATTAATAATAAACTAATATTAATATAAAATAACATACTAATTTATATATATATTTAATTTATATAGTTTTAATCTAAATTTTATTAAAAATATATAGTTATTTATTATAAAAAAGCTAAAAATTATTATGTTTTAATTTAAAAATTCTATTATTTAAAGATAAAAATAAAAATAATACAAATTCTTTACTATACTTTTAGTTTTATTAAATAATTTTATAGATTTTCTAATTTTTATAAGCTATTTTTAGTATAGTATATTAAATACTATTTTAATAAATTTAAAATAAAAAGTTAAAACTAGATGTATTTTTTATAGTATTTAAAATTATTAAGCTTTAAAAGTTTTAACTAAATTAGATTATTAATATTAATATTATATATAATATATATTTATTAAAAATAGAAAAATTTTTTTTTTTAAATTTTTACATTTAATTTATATATAAATTTGAAATTTTTAAAATAAATGTATAATTATTATTATATTACTATATAATGATTATTTAATAATAATTATTATATATAATTAAAAATAATAATAATTTTATTTATTTAGATTTATTTAAGATTTTGATTTCTTTTTGAAGAGTTTATTATATATAAGTAACTAAAATAATATATAATTAGTAAACATAATGTAATAAAATTAATATTTATTTACTATATAATTAATAAATTAAAATAAAAGGTTGGTTTTTATTATACTGTTATTTAGTATATAAGTGCAACTACAGTAGCTTTTAAATTAAAGTACACTGAAAGTTATTATATACTAATTTAAAAAATATTTGATATAGATAGAATTACATTTTAAAGCTTTTAAAACTAAATAATGCATTTAGTTTAAATGTATTAAATTTATAAATGAGAACTACTTTTGTTAAAACTAGAATTAAATCATTTTTTTCCAAATACTAACACTTTTAAAAATAATTTTAAAAGAAAAGCTTTTAAGTTATTATATAATATTAAATTAAAATATTATTTAGTGTAGTTTGAAATGATAATAGTAAAAAGGAATTTTAGATTAAGTTATTGAAAGAAAATAACGATGATAATGAAAAAGAATAAGCCTAGATTGGAATTCACTCCACTTATTGATGATGAAGTCAGCACTACAAACAATATATTTGCTTTTATAAAAGCGAGAATATCGATTAACTAACACTTTTATATCTAATTTTACAGTTAATGAACTCTTTGTTAATATTCTTATAACATAAATAAAGTTCTTCAATCTATTTTTATATTTAAAGTTAAAACTACCCTAAAAATAGAATAAAAGTTAAAAGTTAACCCTCTTCTGTACATATCTGCAGATAAATTTGTTTGAAAACAATAAATTTACGGCCACCGCTACCCGAAATTTAACTAAACGTTTAACTAACACCCATAAAATAAAATCTACCAGCTACTTTTCGTTTGTTTAAATTTCACACTTTAAATTTTGAACTAGTCGGAACAGTGTGTTTAAGTTAGATGTTACGAGCGGATCGTAGTTATAAATGCACTGGATTAGAACTTGACCACTTAGAAAGCATAACTCAACTATTGTTATTATATACGTGTAGTTTATCAATCGATAATTTTATTGGTGGAATGTTGCTCTAAACCATCAATAAAGTTAAATATATTTAGTTAATAGTATAAGCTTATTGTTTATAAATTACTTTTAAAAAAGTACTTAAAGTAGCTCTTACCTGCAGCATCATCAGTAATACGACGTATATCTAACAGCTGTAATAACTTTTACCATCCCTACTGTATCATTTCTATTTCATTGTATAATGATGACCCTTTTAACAGTTTTTTATATAAAAAAGGAAGCTTACCTTTGCTGTATCCAAGTCGATGGCAACCAACTCTTACAGTTTTGGTTACAGTTAATTAGGCTTAATCGGTAAGTAGTGGTGCTCTTTTACCTTAATTTGGATCATAAGACTTTATTTCCACATTTGTGTCAAAAGTTTTACACTTGTAAACCATAAAAGGATCGGATATATTTTAACTAAGTTGGTTCTGTTCAGATTTAGTATAATGCTAAACTTAAAAGATGTAACACATCCGTAAACATAAAATCAACTTCGTACGAGGTATAATATTTAAATCCAATAGAAATATATATACATAAAATTTATATATAAATGATAAATATATTTTAATAAATTTAATACAAATACCTTTCAATTTAATAAAAGTTTAAAGTGTATATTCCTCATTATATTTTATTGATTAAAAATAGTAACTTTCTTTAATTAATTGAAGCGAAGGTACTTTACCAAAGTAGAAATTTTTAACAAAATAAAAATTATATATAAAATTTAAAGCCTTTAATAGAGAAGAGTTTGAAAAGTACATAGTTATAATGAAGTTGAAAATTGGGCTTTAAATCGGTTGGAAAGGGATTGCTACTAGAGGTAGAAGTTGTCGTTATCAGTTTAAGGACCAACGACCTAACTGAGTAAATTTATGAGGTCTATGTAGGTTAAACGATTGGTACGTCTGTTCATAGAAAGCGATATCCCATGCTAAAGAACTATCTTTAAGTTCGGATAAGTCTACCGAAGCTTTAGCTACCGTAAGTATAGAGTTGAGTTCGGTATCCGAAAAATTAAGAGCGGTATTAACATGTTTATTTAAGTACGCTAAAGATACATGGTCAAGTCTTTTGGAACGAACTTTGACTACTTCATCTAAATCTTCGACTAAGTTTTTGATCATAGCGTGGTAGAATTGAGGTGATTCTAATTTTAAAACTATGTTCTTGTTACCAGCTTTAGGTATAGCTATTCCTTCAACTTTTGGTGAAGGGAATTTAGCTCCTTTTTGTAACCAACTGTTTAATACTTTATGGATTCCGGCAATTAGTTGGGGAACTTCGGATTGTGAAACTGATATAAACCCAGTCATAGAGCAGTGAGGGTGGTAAAGGTGTGCTTCGTTAGGGCCGAAACGAATCTTAGATAACCGGTAGAATTCTTTGATCGATTTAGCTAGTTTCGAATTGGAGTTGGGTTCTAAATAAACTATGAAGCGGCGTTTAACGTTTATAGTTTTAAGCAACGGTAGCTCATCCTTGTAAAAGTAGCAGTTGTAATTAGGTGATCGTGGTTGGTGTGTAGAACTTTCAGACTGTGTCATTGTACCGTTTGTTTGAGAATTGCCAACTGCTGATAACAACAGTTCCTGTGCTTTCGTTGGATTTCTAGTAAGGGTAGTTGATTTCTTGTACCCTAAACTTTCATCGTATTGAAATAAACTCTCAACAACTAGTGCCTTAGGTGTGAGCATAGTGGGTTTCTTAAGTTTTTCGATTAGCGTAGGTATTGGAATTGGGTTAGTAGTTGGGATTAAAGATGAGAAATAAATAAATAAATAGAAAGCAAACTAAAATGAGTTGTTTTAAATAGGGAGCGTGGGAAATTCGCTGTTGTAGCTTTTGGAATAAAGTTGAGTTGCTATACAACGGTTGTCTAAAAGTGTTTTCAGTTAAAATTTCTAAACTATTTTGAAAGGTTAGTTATTTTTTTTAGAATTTTGAATTGTACAGCAGATCCCCCTTTATATAGTTTTTGAAACTAGTATTTCTTCCGATTTGTTAGTCCCAAGCCAAGTTAAGCTTTGAAATTGCAGCCGTTAATTTGGTAAACTTTCGTTAAATTTGTTTTAAATTTCCTACTCCACCAATATTTAAAAACCAGTTTATAAATAAATTCAAGCGTTAAAATGCTTCGTTTAGTCTTTTTAATTTCATTATTTATTACTTTGATCTAAAATTTCAAAAGTTAAAATTAGATTATATAGTTGGTGACGTAATTTATGGGGAAATATTAGAAACTATATAATAAAAAACTTGATCGCAATTTTTTTTAACGTTTTATTACACTACCTATTAAAATTAAAATGATTTGCAGTTTGTTGAAAATGAGCACGTTTCATAAAATTACTAATTTGATTCAGGCTAAAAACTTTTGGATTCAGTTTCTAGATAATTTATTTATGCTGTTTTAGCATATACATAAAGTTATACAACTGTTAAAAATAAAATTCATTATAATTAAATATTTATAGGTTAAACGCAAGATCATATGTAAGAAAGTACTTTAAATTACTAATTTATATTATTAAAATAGAGATTATTTTATTCTTTCAATTAAAAGTAGCACCGTATCGTAAAGAAATAGATTACCATTTCGTAATTAGCGTAATTTAAACTTATTTAGACATATGTCATTTTATGTTAACGCTTGGTTCCCAACATGCTAAAACTAAAAAAAATGCTAATTCACGTTGTAATGACGATCGTTATAGCTTGGCTTAATTGTTTTAAGAGTTAAATCAGCTTATAAATATTTTAACTAAATGCGACAAACTTCGGTTATAGTTGTAGATGCGTCAGAAAAACGTGATGGTGGCGGTGGTAGTGGTGGTGGTTTTATAAAAACTACCAAGGCAATAAGTGGTGAATATGGAACACTACTTTTAAAATACTGGATAAGATAAAACTGGTAATGAATTAATTGAAAACCATTTATTATGTAAATTTTAGCAAGATCTTGTTACTCCAGCACTACCATTTAGCTTTTACTAATAAATTAAATATTCTCCTTTCTCTTCCCTTCTTAGACGAATTTTGATATCATAGCTATAAACTAGCCATTTGAACTGTGAAAAACTAAGGTATCAATTATATCAAACCCCACAAGTAGCTCTTCACCTGTTAATTAAGGGATGGTGTGAAACACTTTGGCTATAAATGTAACTAATATAACAAAATTAATCCAAAATTAAATTTAATAATAATTAAAGATAAATATTCCACCAATTTTAGATTATTTATAAAAAGTTCTTACACAGTTGTAAAATAACAAAGGAATTATGCCAAATACAAATATTTTAATAATACTAAAAGATATAAAGGGTTTTGAAAGTATTTTTAAAACATTCAAATAATGTACTAATTTAAGAAGGAATTTGAAATAGTATTTATAAGTACTTAAAATCTAACTAACTTTGTAAAAATATATTAATATCATTTATTGCAAATTTATAATAAGAAAGAAAATTTTAATATATTGCTTCTAAAAACTAACAAATTTATATAATAGTAAGAAAATAGTTATATTAAATATAATTTAAATAAAAGTTAAAAGTAATAAATATAAAATTATTGAAAACATATATATATAATAATTAAAATATAAGTAAAAAATTAAAAATTAAAATAGCTATAATAGCTTAAAAAAATAATATAAAAAATCTTTAATAAAAAGAATTTTAAATTTAAATACTAAATAACAATAAGCTTTAAAAGTTTATAAATTTAATATTTAAATATTTAATTATAGCTACTAAATATAATTTAATTTAGTATTTATTTTATTTTAAATATACTTTATTTAATTAAGTATATTTAATAAAAATTATATTAAAATTTTAAGTAAAGTAGTTAAATTTTTAACTAAACTATTAAATATTAAAGATCTATTATTTAAATAAATTTATTAATAAAATAAGTATATAAATTCAAAAGGTGCTTAAAGATAATTATTTATTTAAAAACTAAATTATAGTATTTAAATTATGTAATTTAATTTTATATAATTTTTTTAATAAAAATCAGCAATTAAAATAGCTAACATAAATTAAATAATATTTAGTTAAAATTAATATATTTAAAGTAATTATATAATAATTTTATCTATTTTATAATACTTTAAATATTATTAAAACTACTTTTAATTTTAGAAAATATTATTACTTTAGTATTAATAATTTAAATACTATAATTTAGTTTTATAATATTTTTAGTTTTATAATTTTACTTAAATTTGATAATTTAATAACTTTTACTTATTTTATTATACTTTTTAATAATTATTTTTTAATTTACTTAATTCTAATATTTAATAATGTTTAAAGTAGTTAATAACTTAATTTTTATATAAAATTATTTTAAATTAAAGCTATTAAATTAAATAAATAAAAATAATTTATTAAAATATTAATATTATTTTTATAGTTATTTAAAAAAATAATAGCTTTTTTTTACTATTAATATAACTAAATAAGTAAATAAATATTTTAAAAAATAATTAATTACTTAAATTATAAAATTTTTAATATAATTTTATTTTAAACTAATAAATAATAAGGCAAATTAATAAAAGTATATTATTTATAGCTATAAAATTAACTTTTAGTTTATTTTAATTTATATATTTAAAATTAAATTGCTTAATATTATATATATTACATTTTTTAATAATATAATATTTATTAATAAATAATTTTTTAAAATTTTTAAAGATTATTTAATATTTATTTTTAAAACTTATTTTTAAAATTTTTAATAATAATAAGCTATTTATTTTAATAAATACTAATAATATATACTTTTATTATAATAATAATATGATTTATAACTTTTAATATCTACTTTAAAATAATATTTTAGCTAAAGTAATAATAATATTTTTAAAATTTAAATTTACTATCTTTTCAAAGCTATTTAAAAAAAATAAAAAATACTTAGTTTATTATAAATTTTAAAGTAGTTTGATAATGTTTAAAAATTAAAAATTAAAGTAAAAAAATATTTAGCTACTTTTAAAATTAGCTAATTTTAATTTAAAAAATTAAATAATAAAAATTTAAGCTAATAAAATTAGTTAAAAATAAATATTTTTAATTATAGTTATTTATTTTATATATATTAAAAATGTATATACTATTTGAGATACTTTATTAAAAGTTAATAAATTTTAAAATTAAAAAAAAATGTTATTTTTAAAAATATGTATATATTTATATTTAAATTTTAATAAAAAATTATAAAGATATAAATTTCCAAAAATCTAATATATTATTTCTAATATATTAATTATTAAGATAAAGAATTTTAAAAACTTAAATTTTATAAATTATAAAATATTATATTTAATATTTATTATATATAAATATAATTAAAATATTAATATAATATCAATATATTTATATATTAATAAAAAATCATAATTTTTAATATATAATTATAAATAAACTAAAATTTTATAGCTTATTTTAGTATAAAAATAAGCTAATAGCTATATAAATTACTATAATTAAATATATATTTTAAAAAAAAATATAGTTAATAATATAGCAAAAGTTATTAAATATTTAACTTTTAATATAAGTAAATATAAAAATATAAATACTATTAATTTGCAGTTTTTTTAAATAAATTGCAAAATTATAATACTATTTCATTTTTTAAAATAATAAAATATTAGCTTAATTAATTTAATTTAAATATAATTTTAAATATTTAAAGTTATTTTTAAAAGTATATAATTTATAAAGTTATACTTTTATTTTTTATAAAATTTTAAATAAAATAGAATTAAATAGTTTTAAATATTATAAAATAAAATATTATTAAAATAATTTTAAAAGAATAATTAAAACAGGCTATAAGTATACTTTTTAAAAATACTAATTATTTAAATAGCATTATTTAAACTAATGATATAAATTTAACAAGTATAATATTAAAGATAAAAATTATATATATTAATTTAATTGAAATTATAAATTTAACCAAATAATAAATTATAACTTATATTAAGTTAAAAACTTTAAATTTAATTTATATAAAATATTTAATATATATAAAAGATAACTTTAAAACTAATATTTATATAAATTTACTTTAATAGTTTTATTTTAAGTTTTTTTAAAAAGTTTATTTAAAAAACTATTAAAATATTTTAATATGTAACTTTACTACTTTTTATATTACTATAATAACTAAAAATTATAATAAAAATACTAGTATTAAAACTTTTAACTAGCTTAGATATAGCTTAAACCTTAATTTATTTAAAAATATCTTAATAATATTAAAAAAAAAGTTTATTAAAATTTTATTTTACTAGAAAATACTAGTTAAGCTAATCTAAAAAAACTTATAAATAGTTATAAAAAGTATTTTAATAAAATAATTAAAGCTTAAAACTATAAAGTTAAATATTAAAAAATTTATAAATAAATAAATATATATATATTTATTAAAAATTTTAATTAATTATTTAATAATAACTTTATATAAATTTGCTAAAGCTAAAATTAAAGTTAATTTTAAACTATAAAAAATATTATAATTAATTTACAAAATATATAATAAGTATTAATAAATATAATATAAGTTTAATTTAGCTTAATATAATATTTAAATACTTTAATTAAAGTAAAATTTACTAATTTATATAAAATTATAATAAATAAATAAATTTATATTTAGCTATAATTACTTATTTATTTAACTTACTATTTAAAATATTTAATAATATTAAACTATTAACTATATTAAATTTATTATAAAAAATTAAAATTATTTAAAATATTAACTATTACTTTTAATTAAATATTTAATAAATTAATATTTTAGTAACTTTTAATATTAATACTTTTAAAGTAAAAGTAAATAAAATAGAAAAAAAATTAACTAATAATAAAAAGTTAGCTAAAACTTTTTTATAAAAATAACTAGTATATTAAATATAAAAAGTATTAATATATATATTAAATTTTATAAACTAGTTATATATAAACTATATTTTAGCATATTTAAGCCTATTTAAACTTAATATTATATATTTAATTATTTTTTTTAAAACAAAATATTTATTTACTTATTAATTTTAGTTTTTTTTTATTAAAATATTTTTTATAATAAATATTATAATAAAATAAGTATTGATTTATTAATTATTATAGCAATTTTATATTTATATAAATATAAAATTAAAATAAATAAATAAAATTTTAAAAAATTATTACTATTATTTTAATATTTTAAGTATTATATTAAAATTTTAAATTAATTATAATATTATATTTTTATTAAGTAGTTAATATAAAAAAAGATGACTTAATTAATTATAAACTTAAATATAAAGTAAGAATTTTAGATTTTTATAATAGTTAAATAAAAAGTAAGTGCTTAAATTATATTATTAAAGTATTTTAATTAAAGTTTTAATTTAATAAAAAAGCTATTTTAGTAAACTTTTTAATATAAAAAATATTATTTTTAGTTAAACTTATAATATAATTTAAAATAAATACTAATATAAAATTTAAATAAAGTATATTTAAACTTAGTACACTTATAAAAATAGTATATTTTTAGCTTAAAATAAAATATATTTAAATTTATATTATATATATATATATTTAACTTTTAAAAGTTTTATATAAAGTTAAAAATAAAAATTTTACTTTATAATTTATTTTAAAAGTATATAATTAAAATTTAAAAATTAAATATTATAACTATAAAATAATTTTAAAATTAAATCAAAAGTTATATTATTAGTTAATTTTACTAATATTTAAACTATAAATAAAAACTATTTTTAGAATTATATTATTTAAATTTAACTATTTACTAGTTTTAATAGATTTTATAGCATATTTAAAAATAAATAATAGTATTTATTAAATAAATCCTAACTATAAAGTAATTTTAAATTAATAAATAATAAATTTAAAATAGTTTTAAATAATTTATTAAAACTTTTTAAAGTTAAATAAGCTATTATTTTTATTTAAATAATAATTTTCCTATAATTAAAAAATCTGTAATAGTTATTTAACTAATTATATTGCTATTCTACTTTTTAATAATATATAATTATTATAAAGTGTATTTTAAAAATCTTAATTATAATTTTTAATTAAGTAAAATACTTTTTAAATTTTTTTAAATAATATATTTATTAAATTAAAAATATTTAAAGCAAATATATTTTAAGTTAGTATTAGTTAAAAAAAGCTAAAAAAATAGATATAAAAAATAGTTTTAATTAATTATTATTATTAGTATTATAGCTAATAAAAAAGTCATTAATAATTTAAATTTAAAAAAACTTAAATTTTAAAAATATATTAAATTAAGATAATTTATAGATAAAATAGATAATTTAGTATAAAAGTAAAAAAAAAACTAAGTTAGAAAATTAGCTTTATATAATATTAAGTTAAAAATAATAATAGTAGTTAATTTTATAGTAGAAAAACTTAGTCTAAATATAGTAAATATTTATATAGTTAACTAAATTTAAGCTTAACTATTTATATATTAGATAATTAGAGTAGTTTATATAAGATAACAATAAAAAATAAAAATAAAATAAATAATTTAGAAAAAATCCCTAATATTTTAGTAAAAAGTTTAATATAAAATTAATAAAATTAATAAAAAGCAAATTAATAATAAGCTATTTATTAAGTAAAATTATATTTAAATATTAAATAAAGTTTTAACTTTACATTTTAGTTTTTTTTATATACTTTTTATTAATATTACAAAGTATAATTAAGCTATACTAAGTTTTTTTTTTAATTATAAATCCTTATACTAAATAATACTTAATAAAATAAAATTAATATTTATTATTTTATTAAAAAATAAAAAATATAATGAAATTTAAAAAAATAAATATTAATAAAACTTAGTTAAATAAGTTAAATAATATTTTTATAATAGTATAATAAGAAAACTATAAAATTAATATTCTATAATATAGAAATTAAAACTTTTATATTAATTAAAAAATGTAAAAAAGCTTAATAAATAGTTAAATATATTAATTAATTAATTTAAAAAAAATTAAAAGTTAATAAAAGTAATAAAAAAGAAAAAATAAATTAAATTTATAAAGTATTAACTAAAAAATAAAAATAGAATAAATAGTATATATTAAAAAACTTTTTTTAGAATAATAATATAAATATAAAAATATAAATAATAACACTAATATATTAATTATAATAAATAAATAAATTATAAATTAAATTATTAAATTACTAAATTAATTTAAATAATTATTACTAATAAAAGTAATATATATATAACTATAATTATAATTAAAATATTAAAAAGCTAAATTTATATAGTTTAAAAAAAGCAATAAAAATAGTTTTTTATAAACA
>JAWQFY010000922.1:0-17440 GCA_037055185.1 Capillidium rhysosporum
AATTTATTTATTTTTTTATACTAATAAAAATCTTTAATAGTTTTAATAGTTTTTTATAATATATAGTATTATAGCTTACTTTATATAATAAGTTAAAAGTAAAAAGTTATACTTTTATTTCTTTAAAAATTTTTAAATATAAATAAAATTAAATAGCTTTTAAGCTTTATAAAATATATAAATATATTTTTATACTATTATTATTACTAAAATAGTTTAAAAAAATATTAGTATAATATAAAAATAAAGTTTTTATACTAAATAAATATACCAACTATTTAAAAAATATTATTATATAGCTATAAAAATGAAAACTATATATATTAGCTTAATTAAAATTATAAATATTTATAGTTAAAGGTTAAAAATATTAATTATATAGTAAATTATAATTTATATAAATTTAGTAGCTTTAAAGTATAAAAAATGCTTAATATATTAAAAAGTTTTAATTTTAGTATATAAAAAAATATATTTTATATATATAAAAGATAATTTTAATATTAATATTATTATAAATAAAATATATATTTACTTAATAATTTTATTGAGTTTTTTTAAAAAGTTTATTTAAAAAACTACTAAGTTAACTTAATATATTTAAATAAAGCTTTAGTACTATTTTTTATACTATTATATTAATAATAAATTATATTAAAGCTTTATATATTAAATATATAAAATATTATTATTATGCTTTTTAATTAGTTTTTTATATAATTGAAAAATATTTAAAAAAATAAGCTAATAATAAAGTTTTAATTAAATAGTTTTATTTTATATTAAAATTTTTATTAACTACTTAATAATTTAATTAAGAAAACTATATATTAAATTAAAAGGAAAAAGTTTTAGCTAGCAAATATTATTTAACTATTTAAAATTTTAGCTTAATTTTAAGAATAAAGCTTATTTTTTTCTATCTTTAAATATATAGGCTTTTAGAATTTTATTTTATTTTTAAAAAAAAGCTTTTTATTTTATTATTAATATTTATATAAAGAAAAAAAATTATTAATATGTAAGTAGTTATAAATAATGTAAATTATTTAGAAAAATAAAAGTATATTTATTAATATACTATTTAAAATCTCTAGTTTAAAAAAGTAAGTTAGTTTAACCTTACTAATATTAAGTATAAGCTTATTAAAACTAATAATACTTCTAAAATAAATAAAATAATTACTAATATTAAAGCTATATAAAAGTATATAAAAAACTTATATTTTAAAGTTTTTTAAATATTTTATTAAAAAAATACTAGCTTAAACTTTTTTGAATAAAATATATTAAATATTATCTATTTAATATAGTATTATTAGCTATTTTTTAAGCTAAACTTAAGTTTAAAAGTAATTTAAATATAATATACTTAAAGATATATTTATAAAGTTTTTTATAAAAAAAGCTGCTACTAATTTATATTAATTTTAGTTTTATATTTTATTAATTAAATATATATATACTTAAACTTTAATATATTAATATTAAATTTTTACTATTGTTTTTTTAATCAACTTTTTAACTAAATAGTTAATATAGAACTATACTAAAATATTTATCTACCTTTAAAAGTATTTTATTTTTTAGTAAGCTAAATATATTGAAAAAAATAAACTTATTTTTATTAAAAACATTAATTTTAGTTATTAATACTATTATATATAATTATATTAATTTTTATTTATTTTTAATTTTATTAGCTATAACTAAATGTAAAATTAAAATAAAATTAAATATTATATTACCTATTTAAAATAATAATTAATTTTATTTAAATTTACTAATAATATTTAGATTATCTAATAGAATAAATATTAAAGTAGTTATCTTATTACTACTTTTTAATTTTTAATTTTTTATATTTAGTAATTTTAACTAAAAAATAATTTAACTTAGTATTATATTAGTATAACTTTATATAAGCTATTTTTTTTAAAGATTTACTTTACTATTTCCTAGTTTTTATTAAATATTCTTCTTAATAATAGTTATATCTAACCTTTTTAGCTTTTTATTTTTATTAATCTAGCTTATTTAAATCTAAGTTAGCAATCTAACTATTATATTTATAGTATTTTTATATAAGTTTTTTTCCTAAAAGCTACATTTAACTTATATATCTTATATAAAACTTGTATTTTTTTAAATATTATATATATATAATTACTTAGTTTTTAGTAATTTAATATTTTTAAATTTTTTAAAATTTGCTTAATAAATAGTACATAAAAATTAATAAATATTATTAACTAAAATCATTATTTTTTTATTATAAAATAATATAATATATATATATTATTATAGCTTATAATATTTTAGTTATTATAGTTTTTAATTTTATTAATTAAATAAATTTATAATATTTTTTAATAACTTAAATATAAAGTTTAATAAAAAAATTAAATTATAAAATTATAAATTCTATTTTTATAAAATATATAACTTTAAATTAATACTTCTTTTAGTTTAGCTTTTACTAAATAAAAAATTAATATAGCTTATTAATAAAACTAAAATATTATATTTTTCTAATTTAAATATTTATTTTTAATACCTATAAATTTTTAAAACATACTTTTACAAAACTATAATTTAAATATTTAATAAATATTATTAGTCTTTATTTTTTATTTTAATAATATATATGTAATTTAATAAGTTTTTAAACTATTAGATTTAATTAATTGCTGCTATATTTCAAATTTTAAATAAAAAATTATTTAGTTTATTAAAAAATATATTTTATTAAATATTTAAGTTCCTTAAAACTTAATTTAAATACATATTATAGACAAATATATTAGTATTTTAAAATTTAATTTATACACAAATGTATACTTGTTTTAATAAATATAATATAAACTACTTAATATTTTTTTAAGTTAGAATTAGAAATTTAATAATTCTGGAAATTTGACCTTATTAAATATCAAAAAAATTATTTGCTTTTAAAATCTAAATCTAAATTTAAAACAGTTATATATCTGAAAATATAAAGCCCTGATTATATTCTAATATTTATTAATTATAATGCTTATTTATTTATAAATTTTTAACTTATCATTTTTTTAAAATATATAGTAAAAGAAAATAAAACTAAATGTATAAATAATTTCCTGTTAAACAGTTTATTATAAACAACCACATTTTAACCAACATACTCAATTAAGTTTATAATATTTTGAATATTCGATATCCTATTTTACTGGTTAATTAAATGTTATTGAAGCTTTTGTAAAGTTGTGATTCAAACTAAAACCGCAAAATTTAGTATTCAGTCTAGATATTGGTGATGAATTTTCTTTGGAGAACTTGAAAGATTTGCTATCATATTTGCCCCATTTGAGAATATTCTTGAATTTAAACAGAACAGCTTCCACCAACTCAAAGACCTATCTTTGATACTAAAGGAACGATATACAACTCATGTGACAATAAAATAATCCACAACTCTACTATATTTGAGAATACGCCTATCTCCAGCAGTTTATAATAAGTATTGAGTACTTGATATAAAAATGGTTCCCTAAAACAGGTATAACTTCGTTAATATAATTTTTCATTATATCTTGTCGAGGTCTCAATGAATACGCTAAGATTAGCTTTGGTGTTCTATCTTGAAGATAAGCTTGTGTATTTAACATAAAAGTATAATGTAAATGAAGTAAATCATATAAGTTTTCATAACGTGATAGATATTGGGACAATGCCATTGTATTAAATGTAAATTATCGTAAAGTAACCACTGCCCCATATGTAAAAAGGCCTTTTGAACTATACTGAAGGTTATCGAGAATGTAGCAAAACAGAATGTTATATAAGCTCATAAGCTATTCAAGCAACAGTCATCAACTGTAACTCTTGTTTATGTCAACCACTAGTCATAAAGTATACAGATCAGAAAAGGGATCAGCAGCAATAGAAAGTATCGAATGATGAGGGATTATAATTTGATTTCGGTACAATAATTTCTAAAAAAAACTTTAATTTTGCTGTTTCCGATTCCAATATCCTTTCTTGTGACTTTATAACCAATTATTTGTGATTGGAAGGTGTAGAGGTGGGATTTGAAATATTTCTAAAAAATACGGTAGGGTATTGGGGAATAAAGTGGTATATATATTTAGCAGTGCAAACTTTAAAATAATAAACGTCGTTACAACTTCAATAAAACTATTCTTTATCTGTCTACTGATTAGCTTTTGACACTTAAAAGCTTGCAGACTTATTAGCTTTAATTTCATATCACAACCAGCAACCTAGATAGCTCTTAACGTAAACGCTATCGATATATACGCTAGTTAAGTGACAGATAACAACGAAGATAAATAATTTCAATGTCAAAATCGGATAAAGAGTTCGACCTTGAGGAAGCACATACCGATCGCAGCGAAAAAGGAGGGAATGGTCATGAAGATCTACGTACCGGTTCAAGTTTTGGGGCCTATTTTAATATCGTTTGTGTATTAGCTGGCACAGGTATTTTAGGTTTACCGTATGCTATGAAAGGAGGGGGTTGGGCTGTGGTAGTTCTGTTTGTACTGACCGGTATAGTTGCCATATATACCGGAAAATTATTGATCGAATGTTTGTATTACAAGCCTGGTGAAAGGTTGGAAGAGTTTCCAGATATCGGCGAAGTAACTTTCGGTAAGTTTGGTCGTTATTTTGTTAAGTTCTTCCACTACTCTATTTTATTATCAGCCGCATGTATATTTATATTGTTGACGGGTAGTAACGTGTACGATATGATACACCAAGTAACTGGTAAGGAGTATTTAAGTTTGGAGATGTGGATATTCTTAGCTGGTTGTCTTGTTTTAATCCCCTCAGTTACATTAAAATCGTTGAAGGAGGTAGCTATTCTAGCAGTTTTCGGTGCACTCTCTACTCTATTCGTAGTATTCTGTGTGGTGATAATGGGTGCGTTGGATTATAACAACGTGGATTTTGTACCACCACCTACGCGATCGGTAGTATGGGAAGGTTTCCCATTATCTTTAGCAACTATAGCCTTTTCTTACGGTGGTAACGTAGTGTACCCGCATGTTGAATCAACTATGCGCTATCCCAAATCTTGGAACAAGGTTTTATTTGCAGCTATTACGACCGTAACTATGATGTACGCTGTTATGGGTATAGCTGGTTATCTATACTATGGTGAAAATGTCAAATCTCCAATTCTCAAATCATTGCCGGATGGTGTTGGTTCGTTGCTAGCTTACGCAATCATCACCTTACACGTAGTACTTACCGGACCTATTTTTGTATGCTCGTTCTCGTTAGAACAGGAGAACTGGTTGAAAATTGATAGAAAGTACATGTCCGCTCCAAAAGAGTTTCTATACAGGGCTGTACTAAGGACATTCGTTGTAGGTATTCTGACCGTAATAGCTATTTTTGTGCCCTTCTTTTCCGAACTTATGTCCTTGATTGGTGCTGTCTCCAACTGTATCATCGTATTTTTGGTACCAGTGGCTTGTCATTTCAAGCTTTTCGGTTGGAGAGGTAGACCGATATGGGAATACCCTCTAGCTTTAATTGTTGTTGTTGTAGGTATACTTGGCTTGATATTGGGTACTAAGGATTCCGTTATCACTTTAATTGAAAGGATCTCTATGGACAAACAAAGCTGAGGTATTCAAAAATAGATTTTTTTGCATTCGTTGTTGAGAACTTTAATAAAAACTAAATAATGCATTAGCTATATGATTATAATATCTATATACATACTTAAATGCTAAAATGCATATATTTTATTTTATTTTGATATGCTTGTTATGTTCTCTACAAAAAAGTTTCAACTCAGTTCTAATGTTTTAAGTTTTTCAAAGTTTGGATTTTTAAAACTAATACTTGGCTAAGTTCGATAAAAATTCAAGTTCAGGCTAATTTTAGGCTTTTTATATTAAAGAGTGGTTTTTAATAAGCGAAGGTATAATTACGCTTTAAACTTTCATTACCGTCAAAGCTTTATTACATACCAACAACCCAACACTTCAAATTTAGACAAACCTACAGATGTTATTATTTTCAAAGTTAACTATAATAACAGCTTTAATTCAAGTTATCAGTTCAACTCAGTTTACATTTCAATCTAACGAACTAAAAGGTTCAACCCAAACTCAACATAAGGATAATAATTTAAATTCAAATGATGAAAAATTAGTTTCAGATATTTACAGTAGAAGTATATTTTTCGCATCGGCAGCTTACTGCAATTATCACTTTTTAAAACATTGGAACTGTGGATTTCCATGTTCCAAACATAACGCAACTGTACTGTATTACAATTCAGATTGGTTATATGGTACAAGCATATATATGGCACACGATAGCTCCAATAATCAACTTATTATAGCTTATAAAGGGTAAACTTATTTAAACTTATTTAAAACCTTTATATTAATTTATTTTTTAATGTTTAGATCGAACAATGTCCAAAACTTTTTTTACGATTTGATGCAGTCTAGTACACCTAGAGAGACTTATATAGGCAAGGTACACTGGGGGTTCTTCAGATCCTATTTAGCTTTGATGAATCCTAACTTAATATTCCTAAGAGATTTGATAAAAACAAGTATCAAGATCGATTCAATATTGATAACTGGACACTCATTAGGTGGTGCTTTAGCCACTTTTCTACTCGCCGATATTATTGAAGATCCCGACTTAGTACCACTAAAATCAGTGGACTACTATTTTGTTACTTTCGGTAGTCCGAGGGTAGGTGACGCTACTTTCGTAAAGGAGTTGTTAACCAGTTTCAACGGGACTGACAACCTAACCTCTTTAAGGTTCACGTATAAGAACGACCCTATACCACATTTACCTAACAGTAATTTAAACTATATGCATCTTCCACATGAGATTTGGACTAATGGTAAAGGTGAGAAAGTGGTAGGTGACGATCTACCGCTGTTCCAAGTTCCAGTTAAAGAGAGTACTATTGGATCTAACTCAGTAAAATCATGGTGGTTCGCAGATCATGTCTTCGTAGACAACCATAAATTTGGCATGGAGTGTAGAATGCTGGGTTAAAAACGTTACACCCTTTCTTTTAATAATAAAATGTTAATTTATATACTTTTTTGTCTGATTAACATCTACATTTTTTTTGGATTTCAATTCCTTTATTTTTCTACAATGTGACGTCAAAATTTAAGGGATGACTGACCAACTTGAATATAAATCAGTTAAATATCAATGAATTTTTCAAAACTTTTATATAAGTTTAAAAACGCAAAATTTAAACATGAAGACTTTTGTAGTAGGTGTAGGGATGACAACGTACGTTCATATGCTAGCTATATTAATATTTAATTTAACTTTGGAAATTTTAGATTTAAAAGAGCTGGTAGAAATCCCGACTGGCAATATACCGGTAAAAACATTCTTTTTATAAAATTGGAAATTAAATCGATTTTAGATATTGGGAAAGAAGCTATAGAAGATGCATTTAAAGATTCTAAGTTAAATATAAACAACATAGAAGCTGTTGTAGCTAGCTACTGTTATGGAGATTCTACTTCGGGTCAAAGAGTTTTTAGAGGTAAATTTGTATGAATAAAAAGCTAAATCAAACTAATTTTTAAAAGAGGTCGGCTTGACTTCAGTTCCAGTTTTCAACGTAAATAACAACTGTGCTTCTGGTTCTTCGGCTTTGTTTCTAGCTAAGAGATTAGTAGAAGCTGGTAACGACTGTGTTATGGCAATAGGTAATTTATCGTCAAAGACTATTAACTAAAATTTTATATTTTAAAACAGGTTTTGAAAAGATGGAGGTATTTACATACTTATAGCTACATATTAAACCGTTTTAAAAATAACATTAGCGTGGTCTAAGTGAAAACTACCCGAATGCACCGAAACCAACGCAACCTCATTTCGAAGTAGCTCTCAACAAATTCTCGATCGAGGATATGCAAATGCACCCTAAACTTAACCCTATGACGTCTGGTGCCATGTGTTTATTTACCAGTGTAGGTTTAGAATATATGAAGAAAAACGAGCTTGATAAAGAAGCTTTTCAAAAAATCGCTAATAAAAACCATAAACACGCTTCTTTAAATCCTAAAGCATGTGCTGGTAAAGTTATACCTATGGATAAGATTGTCGATCCAAAGTTTAAGTTAACTAAGCTTCTGTATACGGAAATGGCAAGCCCAGCGGTAAATTTTGTAAATTTTCCTGGTCAACATACTAAATTATATATATTTTTTAAATTTTAGGCTGATGGTGGAGCTTGTGCTATCGTAGTCAGTGAAAAATTCTTAAAAAATAACCCTCACCTCCAGTCCAACGCCGTAGAAATTTTAGCTATGGAAATGCTGAGTGATCGGGCTGACTACGACCAAAGCGTCTATGATGCAGTAGGTGGCAAGTTAGGAGAGGTAGCGGTGCAACGAATCATGCAAAAAACTAAAAAGTCCATGCAAGACGTCAATATTGTTGAGTTACACGACTGCTATGCACCTAACGAGCTGGTTCACTACGAAGCATTAGGGTTGTGTCCCAAAGGTCAGGCTAATAAATTCCTGAGCTCTATGAAGTGGATCAAAACTGAAGGTGGGGGTGAACTCGCTCAGTTCGAAAATAGGGTTATAGTCAACCCTTCAGGTGGTTTAATAGGTAAAGGTCACCCGTTAGGTGCTACTGGTCTAGCTCAGTGTTATGAAATCTGTAAGCAGCTTACTAACAGGGTAGAAAAACCTAGACAGGTACCTAATCCTAAATTGGCGTTACAACATAATTTGGGAGTGGGCTCAGCTTGTGTAGTTGGTCTGTACCAAAAGTTTAATGGGAAGTTTGCTAGAGAGGAGCATAAGAGTAAACTTTAATAAATCATTTAGCTTCATTAGCTTAAAACGGGGGTTAATTATTTAAATTGGTAATTTTATACTTGTAGTATAATTTCTAAATATATAAAACTTTTTTTAAGGCTATTTAATCCAAGTATTTTATCTATTTCAAAATAAGTTAATACAAAATATTAGGAGTACAGAGATCTAATAGAGAAGTTCTATCAAGAATAAGAAGATATAAGATGAATGATTGTTGCTAAGAAGGGAGAGGCAATTTTTTGCAGCAATTACAAGAAAGAAGTTAGAAAATAAGAGAATCTCCAGTATATTATACAACCTGCCCTAAAATTACTAAAGGAATGAAAATAGGACTTAAGTTTCAAGATTTAAAAAGGGACTAAGCTATAAAATTTCTTAAGCTATAGAGATTTTAGAGTAGGAGAAAACTATATATGTGAGTATATATTTAAAATTAGTGCTACAATACTGTTAATTAGAAGGCTTGCTAGAAGAGATATAATTTAGATAATTATATAATTAAGATATACTTAAGTAATAAAAAAGTAGAAAATTTAGATTTTATAGAACAAAGGCTTAAACTTTTTTTATACCATTTAAATACTACTAATAAATAAATAAATAATAGTTTAATTAACTAAAATTTAGAATAAATTGGTAGAAAAAATGCTAAGTATTAAATAGCTAAAATAAAACTACAATAAGTTTTTTAGCTAATATATTATATTTATAAAATACTTTTTATAGCTAATAAGGTAAAACTTAAACTAGACATATATGTATAAATAAAGTCAAAAAAAACTAATTTATAAAAAATAAAAAGTAAAAAGTAGTAATAGTTATATTAAAAAGAAATTTATATATATATCAATACTAAAAAAAATATTATATATTTACTAAAAGTAAGTATAAATAATAGAATACATATAATTTATTAGTAAATTATACTATTTTTACTTTTAATATATAGTTTAAGATTTTTATTAAGTAAATATTTAAAAATATAAATATAAATTTAATAAAAATAAAAGTAATATACTTTATTAAAGTAAATATATACTATATATTAGTAGTATATAGTATTTTAAAAAGCTACTTTTTATTTTTTCTAATATTTTAAATTTTAAAATATATTAAGTTAAAACTTAAATTTAAATAAAATATAAAATAAAATTAATAAGAAAATAAGAAAAAATAAATTATATTATATAGCTAACAACTATATAACTAAGTTTTAAGTAATAATAAATTAATTAGTTTTTTAGTAATAAAATATTAGTTTTCTTTTTATATAAAAAGATTATATAAATTTAATATAAAGTTAACTAATACTTTTTTTATAAATAAAAATATTTTTAAAATTTTAAAATAATTTAATAAATATATTATATATAGTTAATAATTTAAAAATTTAGTAATATTATATTAATATAGTAAAAATAATATAAGCATAAATTTAATAAATGTAATAAATAAAAGTAGTTATATAAATATATATAACTAAATATATAATATTTAAATTATAAAATATTAGCATAAATAAAATTTTAAAATTAATATAAGTTTTAGTTTAATTTAAAAAAGTTATTAAAAAAAATTAAATTTAATTAAATTAAATAATGTTTAACTATTAAATTTTATAAACAGCTTAAACTTTAACTTAATTTAATTTAATTAAAAAATTATAAATAAAATTTACTTAACTACTTTTATATTTATTAATTTTTATATCTTTAATAGTATTAATAATAAAAAACTAAATTAAAATTTTAATAAAATAGTTTTTTTTTTAAAAGTTTTGAAAAAACTATAAAATATAATAAAAGTTTAAAAGCTATAAAATTCTATTTAAATTTAAAATATTATTAAATTTGTATTCCTTTTTTATTATTTAATAATAATTATAATTTATATATATATTAATAAAAAGTATTAAAAATATTATAAGTATTATATTTTTCATATTTAAATAAAAGCTAGCTATTTTTAAAATTAGTTAATTTTAATTTAAAATTTTAAAAAAATATTTAGATATTTAATATAATTAAATAATAAATAAATAAATAAATATTATTTATTTGATTTTAATTATTTATATAAATAAAGAGTTTTAATATATTTTATAAAAATTTATTTAACATTATATCTTTTTTGAAAAATATATTTGTTATAAATATCTATAAATATTAAAATTTACTTTTTAACTAAACTAATTTAATACTTTAATAAAATCATTAATATTTAATAAATTATTTTTAAATTTTAATAGTTTTTAGTACTAGTTTTTACTTTATTAATATAAAAAAAATAAAATTATTATAAATAAAATTTTTATTTATAAAAAATTGCTAAAAAAGTTAGCTAAAAGCATTTTAAAATAAATTTATAAATAATAAGCTATATAAGCTTTTTTAAAATATTATATTTACAAATATTAAAAAATATACTTTAATTAAATCTAAATTAATAGTTTAATAAATTTATAAATATTTAACAAAAAATTTAAAAGTAATAAGTAATAAATTATAATTTATTATTATAAAAAAAATAAAATTTTGTAAATATAATTATTTTTTAATAGCTATTAAAAAGTATAATTAATAAGTACTTTTTACTATTTATAAGTATAATAGTTTATTACTTTTAAAAGTACTATACTTTTTTAAAATTTAAAAATAATAAAATATATTTTAAAAATAAATAAAAAGGCTTTAATAATAAAAATAATTATATTAATAAAATAAATAATTTAATAAAGTTTAAAATATTAATATAAAGCTAGTTTTTTTAATATTTTAAATTAAAGTTTTATAATTTATTTTTTATATAATTTAAATATATAAAATTAAAATTATTTAATATAATTTTATAAAACACTAATATTTTTTTAGTATATTTTAAATAGTATATAGAAAATATACAAGTATTTTTAATTAAATAAAGTTTAAAAAATATATAGTTTAATATTATTATTATATATATATTATATAAAACCTAATTAATTTTTAGTAATTATAGTTATAAAAAAGTTAAAATATTTTATCATATAAAAATTTAAATAATATAATAGTTTAATAGCTTTTTAAATTAACTTATTAAAAAAATTAAATATAAAATTTTTATAACAAAGTTATATTTATAGCTATTTTATAAAAGTATTAATATTAAAATTACTTTATATATATTAAATATAAGTTTATATATTTTTAAAATAAAGTTTTAAAAATCAACTTTAAAATTTCTAAATTAATATAAATTTTAATTAGCTATATATTTAATATTTATAGCTATATATTATAAATAAACTTTTAGTATAAAATTTTTAATTTTATATTATATTAATTATTTTTTCTAAACTATTATAATAAAGCTTTAGATTTTTATAGAATTTAAAGCTATTTATTTATATTTAAATAATTCATTCTTTAAAACAAAAAAATAACTTATTAAATATTTTTATTTAAAAAACTAAGAATTAAAATTAGTATTATATTTTATTAAATAGCTTATTTAAAAATAAGTAATTTAAATAAAAAGTAAGCATTTTAGTTTTTTATAATACTTAAGTAAAAAGTAGATATTTTAGCTACTTATAAGTTTAATTTAAAAATAATTATTAGATTTTAATATATAGTTAAATTAAAATTAAATGCTTTAACTTAATTATAATTTAAAATTTTAAAAATATACTATAGTAATAATATAAAAATAAGATATATAAAAATTTATTTAAAGTAAAAAAAAATATTATTATAATATATTTAATAGTTTGTTTATAAAAGTATTAAGTAGGCTTTAGAATTTAAAATAAGCAATTTATTTTAAAAGTTGCTTAAGGATAAATATATAGTAAATACTATTTTAAAAATATATTAAGTTATTAGCAAATTATTTAATAAGAAAATATATTATTATAATAATAGTAAAGCTATTTTACTTATAAAGTATTTTAAATATAAGCTTATATTAATAATAAAATAATTATATATTTAAAATATTTTAAATAAAAATTTGCTTTAATAGTAAGACTATAATAACTAATCTTTAATAAATTAACTTTTATTATAGTAAAAATTAGTTTAAATCAAAGTTTTATATTATTACAAAATTAAAATTAATATAAAATTAGAGTAATAAATATTTAAGCTTAATATACTAGTTATAATAGTATAATTTTAGCTTAAAGTATAAAATATCTAAGTTTAATTAATAGTTAGTAATATAAATTAATAAAATACTAATATTTATTATAGTTTATTACTATTTAAATTAAATTATATATAAAAATTTATTATACTTTTTTTTAAAGTTTTAAATTAAATTTCTAAAATTTTATTATATTTATTTACTTTTTTAATTTAGTTTTTATTACTTTTTAGATTTTATTTAAATTTTTTAATAATATTAATTTAATTAAAAAAATCTAAGCTTTAGCTTATTAAGATTTTTAGTTTATATTTTTAATAATTTTATTTTAGATTTTTAATTTATTTTAATATTTTAAATAATATATTTAATTATAATTTAATTAACTTTTTATAATATAAACTTATTTTAATTATATTATTATAGTAGACTTATATAAATATAATAATAATAAAATTTAACTAATAAAAAATAAATTATTATTAAACTTTATTAAATAATTACTATTTTGTAAATATTTAAAAAAAAATTAAAGATTTATTATAAAAGGCTTATTTTAATTATATTTTATATTTTATAAAATATTTTAAACTCTAAATTTTAAATTATATATTATTATAATAAACATTTTTTCTATTTTTATATTATTATATTATAGATTTTGCTAGCTTTAAATATCAAAATTAAATTTTAAATTTTTTTAAAAATAAGTTAAATTATATATTTTTTAAAATTAATACCTTAATATAATTATATAACTATTTTTAAACCTTAATAATAAATTATATTTTTATATAAATTTAACATATATATAAATATTGCAAACTTTTTTAAATAAATAATTTCACTTTAAAAAATATACTTTTCTAATTTTTAGTTTAATAAGTAAATTTAGATACTTTAATACACTTTTATTATACTTAAAATATTAGAATTTATATTATTTTTATATATTAAATTTACTATATAGCTAACTTTTACTTGCTTTTCAATATCCAAATGTTAACAGTTCTATATTTATAATAAATATGATATTAAATTTCTAAAAAATTAGATAATTTATAAAATATTTTATTTTTTGCTAGAGTAGTTAATATACTTTTTATTTATTTATAGATAAATAAGTGTTTTTTAATAGTTTAAATTATAAACTTTACAATTTACTAAAATTAAATTAGTTAGTACCTATTTATATATTTTTATTAAACTTGTTAGTATAATTTTTATTTTATTATTTTAAATATTAATTTTTCAAATTGTATTATTATAGTATTATAAATAAATTATATATAACTTAAAATATAGCATTGCTTAAAATTTTATTTTTAAATACATCTACCTTATAATATTTAGCCTAGGGTAGATGGCTACAATTTTAAACAAACGATATACTTCTTTTTTTAAAATATCTAATTAAAGTTGTACTCTTGATATAATAAATCTTCATTTTGTAAACATTTAGTTGGTTAACTATTTTTAAAATAGATTCCTTTACTATAAAATATAAATATAGCTATAAGTTACCTTAATTTATAAAATATCCTAAAAACTTAGTGCTAAACAAGGGAAGTACTTATGAATACCTATGTTCTGTACTACAATAAGTTAAAAATTGAGCTAATTAAAGGCATTCCAAAAATATAGTATCCCTAATAATGCTAAGTTTCAAAGCTAGTTAACAAAGCATATATATTAAAATTTTGAAACCATGAGCTTATGTGTTTTAAACATCCTTATACTGCTGAAGTGCTACCATAAAAATATGACTCCCAAATATATATCGTTCCCTCTCCTCGCGTGCTCTTATTAAATTCTCTATCTTCCTTAATTTAATTTATTTTCGTATAAAAAACACACTCAAATCTATAGTACTAAAGAAAAAAATATCTCATTTAATTTGAATATGATTAGTAAAAAAAAAGTTTAATAACAAATAAAGAATTTTAGTTAATTTTTGGGGTAATAGTTTTTACGGTACTCCTTAACTAGCTCAGCCTCCTCTTTCGATTTCTTCATATTCTCTTCAGATTCAAAGAAACGTTCACGACGTAACTGGCGCTGTACGATATCTTCACCATGATAAAGGCCTAACATAGTAGCACCAGTATATCCATATAGCCACATACTGAAAGCACCTACAAAGGTACCGAATGCTAAACTACGGAAATCTCTATCTTTACAAGACAAATTAGTTTTATTATAAATTTTAACAAGCTTTAAATCTTCAAAATATAATGAGAAAATTTATTGTTAAACTTACTTCTGGCACCAGCTACGAAACCAGCTAAAGCACCACCAATAGCATTATTCCAATGGTCATCCTTCTCACGGATCTGTTCAGCTAAACATGTAGCCGAAGTGTAAGCTAAACCGATAGCACCTAAAATTTTAAAAAAATATCCATCAATTTTATAGTTAAATTAAAATCTTGGTACCAAAGTATCCGATATCACCACCAGTTCTACTGAATACACCTATAGCTCCAGCTTTATGTACTTGAGTAGCGTTCTTGTAAGCTGAAACTAGTAGACCAAAGCCAGCGAAACGGAGTGCTGATGAACCTCCTTCTACCATACAATTCTTTTCTCCTGCTGTCATGATCTCTTATTTTACTTTTTAATTTCACTTTCTAGCTTCTAAAAGTTAATTTTATAAATTCGTAATTACATCAAAAATTTTAAATTCGATATACTAAAATAAACTAGTTGGATTGAAACGTATATTAAATATATAACCGATGTTTATATACTATTCTCGATATAAAATTGAATTTAAAATGTAGATGATTGTTAAATCAAATTATTTACTTGTCTACAAAAACGTTTGAAAGTTTTATGTTTAAAAATCTAATCTTTTGATTCTAATCGAAATTTGAATACTTTATTAAATTATAAACCAAAAAGTATTAAAGTAGTCGGATATATATTGCTATTTTATTGGGTGCTTTTACAAAAGCAAAATTTCAAACTCAACTCTTAAAATTAACATGTATAATATTTGAAAAATCCTAGAGGGTTTTTCAAAAATTTTGAAAATTAATTTTACTATATCAATTTTAAATAAAATGATGTTTTTTAATTACTCTATTAAAATTTATTAAAACATATTTATAATAATTCTAAAAATATTAAATAAAAACACAAATTAAATTCTAAAAGTAAAACTTAAAAGTGGCTTTAAAATAGATATATAATATATATTATTAAAAAATGTTTCTTTTGGATATATGAAATTTAAGAGTAAAATGTTTTGTAAAAGTGTAATATTACTTTGCCTATGATTTAATAGATTTTTTAAATAAAAAGCTTTATTAATTTTTCTAATTTATAAAAATATTTTAAGTTAAACTAATTTTAAGCTAAAAAGTTTAAATATAAAATTTAGAATATATTAATTAAAATAATGATAAAATATAGATTTACTAAAAAATGTAAATTTATAAATTAATTTGGAATTTAAATATTTTTTGATAAATATAATATAAAATTTAATATTTTTCTATAATTATTTAATTAATTTATAAATATAATTAACTATTTTAAAAAATAAAATTATAGCTATAATAATAAATAGGCTTATTTAATATAAAACTACTATATTAAGCTTGCAATATCAATACTAAAAGTTATAATATAAGCTATAATAATATTAAATTTATTAAATAAAAAAGTAATTAAATAAATATTTTTATCTTTAATTACTTTTTTAATTTTTAGATTAAAATATTTTTAAATACAATTTAAACTAAAATTAATATTTTTAATAAGTATAATTAAAACTTTTTAATTTATTTATTAATAATACTATTTTTAACTTTATTTTTTAAAGGCTATTATAATTTATTATTTTTTAAAAAGTATTTTAATACTTTAATAAAAAAATTATTATTTTATTATTTTATTATTTATTAAAAATTATTTTATATAATTTAAAAAAAACTATTTAACTTATTTTTTATTTTTATTTTATTTTCCTACTAAAAAAATTATATATTTTTATTTATTATAATAAAATAGAGTTTTTTAAAAGAAATACTATAAATAATATTTTTATTAATATTTTTAACTAGCTATTAGTTTATTATTATTAATAAATCTAAAAGCTAAAATATATTTAAAGTAACAAATATAAAGCTTAAATTTTTAAATATAGTAATATATATATATTTATTTATTTAAAATAATTTAAATTAAATAATATAAATATAACTTTAAATTATTACTTAAGTTATATATTTATTTTATAAAATAATTAATATTTTAATAAAATTATATAAATTTACCTATAGTTTAAACTTATAAATTTAATTATATAAATATAATAGTTATTATAATAATAAATTTAAAATGTAAAAAAATTATAAATATTAAAAATTTTAATTAATAAAAGTTTAAGCTTAAAAAAAATTAATTTTAAATATTTATTAATTAAAACTAGCTATTAATAAATTGAATATAATTTAAAAAAAT
>JAWQFY010000923.1:0-17402 GCA_037055185.1 Capillidium rhysosporum
TTTAAAGTATTAATTTTGAAAATTTATATTATTTATGTTTTTTATTTAAAAATAAACTAAAAAATATTGGTTTTATTTGTACAAATGTAAAACCCTTTTTTAGTCAGTTCATTTTTTACTATATTACAATAAATTTAAACTTAATTAATACCAAAATTTAATATAATACTTATATTATTATAATAAAACTATAATAATAATTTTTTAAAATTCTGTTTTTTTATTCTTATTTTATAAGATGTAATAGAAAAAGGGTTTTATATTTGTGCAAATGTAAAACTACTACTGTATAGTAAACTTTAATATTTATTATCTTATTAATAATATAGTATTTATTAAATATATATTTATTTAATTATATAATTATTTTAAATTAGTATTTATTTATATAATTATTTTATTAGTATATTATATATAAATTTATATTATTTTATTTTTAATAGCTTTTAGTTTAAAGTTAATATAAAAGTTATTTTTTAAACTTTTTAAAAATAAATAAGCTAATTATTTAAAAATATACTAAAAAATATTAATTTTATTTACTTAAATATAAAACTACTTATATATTAAAAATATATTAAACTATGATAATTATTAAATATATATTTTTTATATTATAATTAAATACTACTTATTTTAAAGTTATATATTTTTACTTATAATTAATTTTAAAAATATTTTTTTAATTATAATAATTTATTTATACTTTTTAAATATATAAAATATTAAATTTATTTTTAATAAAAAAATTTACTATACTTTATTTTTACTTTAAATTTATTTTAAAATATAAAAAAAAAATTTAAAGATTAAAAATCTAAAATATTAATAATTTTATAAATTAAATTTTTATAATATAAATAAATATAATAAAAATAATATAAATTTTAAATTATAAAATTTTAAACTAATTTTAGCTAAAAAGTAAAAAAAGAGTAAATATTTAGTAATATATAATATAATATAATATAATTTATAAAAAAAAAAGTATTTTAAATAAAAAAATATTTATAATTTTTTTAATATATAAAATACTTAATAAAGTAGCAATAAAATTAAATATTTACTAGAAAAAAAACTTTAAAAAAACTAAAATTAGATTTTTCTTATGTTTAAAAAAAATTAGCACTTAAATATAAATATTTTTTTAAAAATTTTTAAGCTTAAATTGTTTATTATATAAAAATAATAAAAAATTATTAGTAATTTCAAAATATAAAAAGTAAAATAAAATTAAACTAAAAAGTTATTTGTCAATATAAAAATATTATTTATATAAAGTTTTTATCTTTTTTTAATTATCTTTTATTATTATTTTTTAAATTTATTATTTTAAACTTATTACTTTATAATTTTTATTTATTTTTAACTTAAAATAATTTTTACTAGCTTAAAAAAATATATTATATTACTAAAACTATTTTATTATTATTAAATTAGGCTTAACTCTCTATTAAATATTAAAAAGTATTTTTCAAAACTACTGCTTTATTTAAAACTTTATATAGTTAAGTATTTATAAGATTGCCTAATATTAACAAATTAAATTAAAAAAACATCTTTTAGTTTAAGTAAGTGACCTAAATATTAAACTTACTAAAAGATATATAGTATATTAAAAATATTAGCACTAAAAATAATATTTTTACAAACAAATATTATTTAAGTTTTAAATTAATATCTTTAAATCTATTTACTACATTAAAATATATTAAGCTATTTATAGTTTAATAAAGATTTTAATAACTTTTAGCTAATAACTAGTAGTATACTACTAATAAAAAAAGAAATTTAATTACTAAACTAGTTTAAAGTATTTATTTTAGATATAAGTAATAATGTAAAGTTTTTATCTTAAATAAATAAATTTAAAAGTCTATTTTAAATACTTTCAAACTTTTAACTAAAAACTTATTATAAAAAAATTTTTTTTACCAAGTTTAACTTTTAATTTTAAAATATTTAGATTTTCTGATAAAATAAACTTATTAAAATAGGTAATTATTATATACTATTTTTTATTAATAAAATTAATTAACTTTTCCTGGATTTTTAAGTGCAGTCTTTAAAACTTATATTTGATATATAATTTTATTTATTAAAGTTACCTTATAAATTATGTTGATATCTTTCAAAATAAAGTTAAAAGTAATTGATATAGTACAGCAAGCAGTTAATAATGGTTTAATGTAAACCTTTATATATTACAAAATTACATTGTTTTACCAACTTTGCAAATATTTATTATATTTTAGATCTAAAGCTATTTATATATCATTTATTTTTAATATACAAAGTTTTAGCAAATAATAGTAAGCAGTATACATATCTTAAAAAACTTTTAAATTCAACCATGCTATATATAAAATTATGTTAACTTTATCATTTATTAAATTTTTGATAAAGTTAATCTAGTAAGGGAATGGGTTCTCCATTTGAGTTTTAAAATCAAAAAATTTGTCTAAAACTTCCTGAGTAATAGCATTACGACGCTAAATTCACAGTTAATAAAAGGATAAGTATATAACTTACTTCTTGGAAAGCTGCAACAAATTCCTGTAAAACAGCAATGCAACGTTGCTTAAGAGCACCAGTAGTTAATCTACCTGAACGATATTCCTAATATACATTAGTTAAAATAAATATCAAACTTATACTTCAGCTAAATTTGTTAACTCTTCATCATCTTCTAAGAAGAAAGATAGATATTGGTAAGCAACATCAACATCAGGATTTCCTCCGAATTTCTGGTGTTCTTCAATAGTAGCACCGCCACCAGAGAATGCATAGCGATTAATCTTAAAAACTTTAGCCTATGTAATTAATGTTATTACTTTATTCTTTATACGGCTTGGAGCATCATTCATGAATATAGCTGAAGTTTCAACAGAAGCGCTCATTTTAGTTTGAGGACCCTATATTTATTTGGGTTATAAGCAAATATAATGTCTAGAATACCTGTAAAGCTGGGAAAAACTTAGCATGAATTAAGGCAGGCTTGGGATATTTCAATCTTTGAGCTACATCTCGAGTTAAACGGAAATAAGGATCCTAGTAAAGATAAGTGCTTATCTTTTCAATAATTTACTTGATCGATAGCACAGGGGATTAAACAAGGAATATCAGATTTAGTGCCAAAAATATGTGGGAACGAGTTGGAAAATGAAGGAGCTGCTTGGATAGATACAAAGTGATATTTTCCAACACAGTCCCTAGATTTAAATTAATATTGGAAATTCAAATTATAAATTACGAATCAGTGAAGCCAAAAGTTGCTTTTGATGCGTTGTTTGTGATACAGCGAGATATCTTTAAAGTATTTCTGTAAAAAGCACCTCTAAAATTTTGTTAAATTAAAATTAAGCTAAAATAAATACCCCATGTAATCGATGTTTGAGAAAATAAAGGTTTTGTTGGGATTAAAACCAACAGCAATGATATCCTTTGCATTTTGATAGGAAAATGCATTACATTGTTCTACAGTAAGAGAAGGCTTGAATAAAAATTTCTCATCATCCGTAAGTTGGATAACTAAAGGTACATCAAACACATCTTGTAACCATCTATTCAAGAAAAAATAAACACATATGTGTTAAGAAATTATTAAAATATTTTGATAAATTACTTGCAGAAGACAAAAGGAACCATATGTCCTAAATGCATACTATCACTACTAGGACCACGGCCAGTGTATAAAAAGAATGGTTTCTTCTTTTCAACTCTATCTAAGATTCTATCTAATTCACTTTTTAAAAAAATTAATATATATAGAAGCAATATAAATTACCGGTGCGAGAAAAAAAGACCGCGTCTTAAGAAAATATGGGGTTTGTGACCAGTTATTTTAGTAAATTTCTCTAACATGGCATCGTCAATTTTTTTGGTACCAAATTCATTAATAAGCTTGTCGTAATCAATTGCTTTTTGCTGACCATCTTCACCGACACCACCTTCTACCTCCCATGGTGTGATCTTCTGTTCAACAGTGACAGCTTCACCTAAGTCGACATCTTGTAACTTAGTAGCTAACTGCTCTTCACCAACTTTACTATCAATTACCTGCTTTTCTTGTTCGCTTGCCATTTTTCGGTTTACAAAATTATTTTTCGAATTTTGCTTTTATACCTGAAATTTTTCATTCGGTTCTATAAGCTAAAAAACAAACCTATAGGGTAAACACGTAATTAAGCTGGAGATTTTGAAAAAAAGTGCAGTTTAACAGAAAGTTGTTCATGTTTTATATGCTTAAGGCTTTCAGAGCTTTATGTATATTTATATCTGTAAATGTAAGAATTAAAAAAAAGTAAATAAGCATATATGAAGATTTTATGAATCTATTTCAACATATACAGGTTGGTTAAAAGTTGAAAATAATAGTTAATATATAATAAAATATACTTAAAAAATATAGTTACATATTTATCTATCTTTATTTAGCACATATGTAAAATATTCAGTACCTATATTAACTATTTAAATTTCAACTATATATTTTCTGATTTCAAAATTTGAATTTTGTAAAGTATGAATATATTAAAATGCAATTAAATTGTAAATTAATTTAGCCTATTATTTACTTTAAATAGTTTAAAATAAAATTAACTAAATTATATAAAAGAATTAACAAAAGGTTAAAAGTAGATATATTATAAAGATATAGTTTTATATTATTGTTACCAGCTTAACTATATTATATATAGCCTTAAATATATATTTAAAATTAATAAACTAGTTTTGGTATATTAATTTACTTATATTAAAATTATACTAAAAATAATAAATTTATACTTATAAATTATATAGTTAATATTTTTTACAATAGTGATTATAATCTTTTAACTAAGTTACTTAAATGCTATAAAAATATTATAAGTATAATCTTTAATAGCTAACTTTATATTAAAAAATATAAGTTAAAAATATTAAAAAACTTAAAAATATAAATTAATAAAATATTTTAAAATATTAAAGATATTACTAACAAATATTAAATATATATACAATATTATAGCTTATAAATTATTTGTAGTTTATAGTACATATATAAATTTATAATAAAGTATATTATTAGTAAAGTATTTTAAAAGTAACTTTTAATAAACTATTTTTATTTATTAATTTATTACTTTAAAAAAATTTTAAAAACTTTATATTTTAAAATAAAAAGTTATAATAATTAAAATTAAAGTTTTATTTTAATCTAATTATAAAACTAGATAAATAATAAACTATAAATAATAATTAAAAAATGTATATTTTAATAATTTAATTATATATAAAATATTATATTTAACTAAAATAAGGTAATAGTAATAGATTTTAGTAAAAAAGTCTTAAAAAAACCAGGTTATAAACTATAAGTAGTTTATAATATATAAATAATAAATAAATATAATAAATTATAGTATTATAATAAAGTTTATTACTAAAAAATATTTTAAAATAAAACTAGTAAAAATAATCTAATAATAATAAAAAAAATTATATTATAATAATAAATAAAATTACTAAGTTATTTAATTTTTAATTAACCTTAAAAAAAATTAAATTAATAATTAAAATAATACAAAAAAAGTAAAATTTAAAAAAAGAAAAAGTAAAAAATATTAACTATTAAAATAGTATAAAAAAATGGAAAATATATAAATTATTAAAAAAAGAAAAAGTTAAATAATAAATAAAATATATAAAAATTAAATTATATAAATAATAGCTATAAAATTTTTAATTTTAGTTTTTTTTGGCTATTATTTTAAGTTTTTTTTATATAAATAGTAAATTATTATTAATTGCTAAAGTTGTATTTTTAAAGTTTAATTAAATAAATATTAATTTTTTATAATTATTTTAGTTATAGATTATTATTTAAATAAGTATTAATTTATTATATATTGTTTAAATTATATAAATAACTAATAATAAATATAAAAATCTAAAAAGTTATTATAAAACTAATAAACTAAATATTAATAAAATATACTTATAATTTTTAATTATAAAAATAACTCTATAAGTTATTTTTAAATAAATATATTATTTTTTAATTTTAATTTTATTATTTTTACTTATTTTTAGATTTTAAAAAATATATTTATTAAGAAAAAAAAAGTATTACTTATAAATAAAAAAGTTAATTAATTTAAAAAAAAATCAATAAATTATATAAAAGAAAATTAACTTAATAGATTTATTTATTATTTTTAACTAAATAATAGCTTAAAACTCTTATATAATTTGATTTTAATAATAATAATAAATAAGTAATTTACTTATATATATTAGATAATAAGTTTAAAACCATTTATTTTATACTATTTTAAAATTTAATTATATATAATATAAAGTTTAGTTAGTTAGAAAATAAAAGTAAAAGTAATATTATAAAGCTTTAAATATATAAAAAATAGTAAAAAAAGTATTTCAAATATTTTTAAAATAGAATTATATATGTATAATTAATTTAAAAGTATAATATAATAGAATATAAGTTTAAGTATTATAATAGCTTCATATTATATATATATTTATTATATTTTACTTTTAATTTTACTTATAATATAATATAATAAACTAATTATACTTTTTAGTTATATTATAATTTATATAAATAATAGCTTTATTTAAAAGTTTAAAAATATTTATTAAAATTTATAAAATAATATACAAAACTAATTAACTATAATATATTAAAATATTAAATTTTTAAAAATTAATAAACTTAAAAAATAAATAATATAATTTATAATAAATTAAAATATACTAATAACTTTATATTATCTATTAAAATTTTATTTTTTTATAATTTAAATTTTTTAGCAAATATTAAAAACTTATTATTAATAGTAATATTATATAGCTTTTTTAAATTAAAGCTATTTTTAAAATTTTTAAAAATAGTATAAAAATAAATAAAACTAGGTTTTTTTTAAATATTTATTAAAAAAATATATATTAAAAAATATTAATCTTATTTTATTACTTATTGAAAATAAAAAACTAAAAAAAAAAAAATATATTATAAATAACTAAAAGTATATTAAAAAATTATAAGTAGTTTAAAAATAAAATTTTTTTTATATAGTAAATGATTAAACTTTCTTAATTTAATATAATTTTAATAAGCTTTTTCTTATTTTTACTTTATATTATAATTTTATAACTTATTTTAAAATTTAAATATTTAAAAAAAATAAGCTAATTAAATTAGCCATTTTTAAAAGCTAGCTATAAAATATATATATATTTTTAATTATATATTTATTAATATTTAGTATACTTATTATATATAACAGTAATTTTATAATTAAAAGTATTATAAATTTAATTTATAATTTTAACTTTTAAATTTAAAATTATTTATACTTAAATATATTAAATTTTAAGCTTTTTATTAATAAAAATTTAAAATTTTTAATAAAATAAAGATTAAAATAATAATAATAAAATTTATTATATAAAAAACTAGAAAAGTAATATTATATTAAAATTTTTAAAAGCTTTTTCAGTTTTTTTAAAATATAAACTAATATATTATTTTATATTAAAATTACTATATTACTAGTTTTGAAGTTTTTATTTTAATTTATAATATATTAATTAAAATAGTAGCTTTTTTTAAAAATAATCAATTATATATTAAAATTTTAATAAAAGTATAAATACTTATTTTTTTTAATATTTATTATTTAGTTATATATATAATACTAAAAATTATATATATTTAAAATTTCTAATATTTAAATAATATATATAATATTATTTAAATTAGAAAAAATTTTAGTAAAATTATAAAAAAAAGTATAAATAATTATAACTATTTATAATTTAAAAAAAGTTTATAAAGCTAAATATACTTAATATAAATTTATAAAATAATATTAATTTTTATTTTTATCATATAAAAAATTAACTAATAAGCTTAATTCTAATAATATATATATAATAAATACTTAATATTTTATTTTAAATATAATAAATATTTTAAAAATTTACAATATAGTTTTAAAAGTTAATTTTAAAATTCTTAAATTAATATAAACTAAAATTAAGTATATAGTTAAATTGATAATTTTAATTAGGCTAATATATATAAATTCTATTTTTATAATAATTTTATACTTATTAAATATATATTTATTTATATAGCTAATTTAAATAAATTTAAATAATATTATTTAGATAATTAGTATACTTTTTTAGCTTAAGTTTTACCTTTAATCTATATATTTATTTTAAATAATTAAAACAATATTTTTAACTATTATATTTTTACTATCTAACTAAGCTAATTATAAATATACTTATATAGTAAATAAATTTTAAGTTTTTATATTTTTATATTTACTTATTATTTAAATATAACTTGAAAGATAAAATTTAAGTATTTATTATTTAAAACAAAGTTTTAAATAGTTTTAACTATATTATTAGTTATATAATTATACCTTAAATAGTATAATCTTTTAATATATATCTAATTATAATAATTTTTAAAATTAAAATAGTCTACTTTTAAAAATTAAATATAAAAATAACTTTAATATTAATATTTATATAAATATATTTAAAAATAACTAATTTAAATTTATTTATAAGCTTATATTAAATTAAAAGTTTGTTATTAATAAATTAGCTTATACTTTATAATAAACTAAAAATTATATTAAAGAGAATAAAGTTATTATAAAAAATACTTATATATTAATATATAATTTAGATTTTAATTTTATAAAAAATCTAAAATTTTAAAAAAGCTTAAATATTTTATTTAAAAAAATATACTATAAAAGCTATAATTTATTATTTTTATATAATAGAAAAGAAAAATATTATTCATTTTAAAATTTTAAATTAATAAAGTATATTTTAATTATAAAAATACTATAAATATATTATTTAATAACCATAATTATATATATATTATAAAAATTTTATAATATATAATTTAACTAATAAAGTTTTCTAAATTTTTATTATATTAATTTATAATAATAATAAAAATAAGGATATGAAAAATATTTATGTTTTATAATTTGCTTAATTTTAAAATGCTTTAAAATATTTATCAGTATATCAAATATAAATATAATATAGCTTTAATTATATTATAAAATAATAATAAAATAAAATAAAAACTACTAAATTTAATATTTTAATTTTAAAGTAAAAATATTTTTTATTTTTTGTATTAAAATAATTGTAATTATAAGTAAGGATATAATAGTCCTCTAGTAGCTAAATAAATTTAATGTTTTTAATCATTTTTTAAATTTAAATTGAAGTATATTGCAACTTTCTTTATCTAAAAATTTAAAAAATCTTAATAAACTTATATTTAATTTAAATAAAATTTAATAAAATTAAAAGCCCAAAAATATATTTAGAATAACTTTAAAAAGTCCAAGTATTAATAACTATCACATATTAAAATAAATACCTCAAGCTATTCAATTGTAATAGTATATTAAAAAATTAAATTTAAGCTTTCTTGCAAAATTTCCAGACCTTTAAGACTTTTAAAAACTAAAAAAATATTGACCAAGATCAAAAAAATTTAGTTCAAAATTAACTTTAAACTTTTATATAAACCCAGTTTGAAAGAAGGTCAGGATAGTCATTTGAGGAAAGTATTAAGAATTAAGGTTAAGAAGGTGGGGTGGGGGGAATGGTGCCAAATTCCTTGGAGAACTGCTGCAAAAACCATTAAATCGAACCAATAAATACTCTGAGGAAGTGGTATAGTTTCAACTATTATTTGAGCTATTAAAAGTTGTGCTCAAATATGCATATTTATGAAGTCAGTTAACTTCCCTATCCTAATGAGAAAAAAGTCAAAAAAAGTTAACGCTTTTCAACTAAGAGCACTAGTTACTTTGATAGCTTCAAGCTCCTTTTGTAGCTGGGCGTTTAATTCTAAAGTCTCTATTCGCTCTTTCTCCTTCTCCGTAATAAGCTGGTGTTGTTGTTGGGTTAAAGCTAAGAGCCTGGTTAACTGGGAATCCTTAAGTTCAGCCTGTTTATAAATCCAAACATGAAAAATTAGTCTCAATTCACATCGCAGAAGCAAAAACGTACCTGCTCGGTTAAACTTCGAAGTTTGGTTTCGTACCGGTTCTTGAACAGCTTTTCGACGTAGTGCTCCTCGTTAGAAAGGTAGTTGGTGAATGTACCCTATAACCAAAAAATCACCAAAATATAAATTAGGAAGCTTACGTTGACATTGATGGGAAGCTTTGGTTCGGAAGTTTCGGCAGGGTCGGCGAAGAAGGTGGTAGTGGGAGTAAGCGTGCTAAATTTTTCTTCGTGGGTACCGTTCGTAGTGACAGGAGTAGGAATAGTAGCGGAAGGGGGAGTAAATGGTTTGATACCGTTCTTTAGGTTGAGGTTGGAACCGTTGGTAGTCTCCTTTTCATTTTTAACTTCAGCTTCTTTTTCCCTAGCCTAAATGAAAACAAGAGTACCTGTTAGCAAACTTCTATCAAAAAAGCAGGTACCAATTTCAAAATTTCCAATTCTTGAATAGTCTGCTGGTACTTGGTTTCTATTTCTTGGAGCTGAAGTTGGGTCTGGTTAGACTTGGATTCAGCGGCGGTGAGCTGGGCCTGAAACTTTTGAATCAGATGGTCCTTACGCCGCGTTAATTCTAAAAGTAAATTAATGGGAGGTCTTAAGAGGGAAAAGTTACCTTTCTCTTGATCTAGTTTGGTAATGAACTCCATCTTCTCCTCTTTATGGTTCATACTAGCTGTCAACAGGTGTAGTGATTCGGTGTAGGGGATGGAGGTGGGTGCGAACTATATTAAAAAAAAGTAAACTAAAGGCAAAGTAAGTAAAAAGAATTACTTGCCGTCTCAAACTTTTAACAAATCTGTCGCTCCGGTGCTCAAGTTTTGAACTTTGTGAGGTAGGTCGGTGTCGGGATAAGAAAGTGTACTAAGAAGAAAGGTTAGTAGATGTCTAAGTACGAGGTGTTAGCTACGGTTTTAGAGTCAACGGCTAAAGCGAGAAGTAACCACCGGTTGAGGTTGTTGAACAGGGGATCTAAAATAAAAAGTTAGTAGACTGCTTTTATAACTAAATATACCAATATTAAGATGCAAGGAAATTAGCAATCCAATAAGCTGGGCGTTCATAGTTTGAAGAAGATATTCAGAAGTCTGCGACTGCAAGTTAAGTTTCTTCTGAGCTAAGGTTAGAGTCTGCACCAGCGTTCGATGGAACCCGTGGATGACTTTGAAAGATTCCCTATTTAATGGGGATTGAAAAGCGAGGATACAGGCCTGAGTAGCGGCAAGGAGTTGGTCTATTGGGATATCTTGTGTTTCCATTTTGGTTTCGAGGCACAGCTGGGCTAGGGAAGTGGAAAGTAGCTGGGTCAGCGTGTTCAAAATTTCATGTAACGGTTTGAAGGAAGTTAAGTTAGGCGGGGTAGCGGAGACCCAGAAGGTTTGAGAGCTGCCAAGGCCGGTTAGGTGTGTACGAATCTGAGTGAAGCAGAACTCAATTTTCCGATAACAATCTTTAGCCTCCAATAAAAAGTTAGAAGAAAAACAGTTGGAAATGTTACCTTCTGCGACAACTTGGACATATCCACTTTCAAAGTAGCGGTGAGGTGGGCGTTGCGTTTTTCGGTGACCTCCTGGATAAGCTTGATACATCGACTCAGCTTTTCGATACCGTCGATGATCGAAGTTAGGATAGCTTTATCTGTGAGCTCCTAGAAAATTAGTATCAAATTATAAAGAAGGCTACAACACTACTTTTAGAATCTGGGAGCATGAATCAATTTTGGGGTTGACGGTATTGAAATTGGCCACAAGTTTAACCTCCGATCGAATCGCTGCTTGAATGTCAAACAAATCATCTACATCTTGTGGACTTATCAGAACGGTAGTGATATCTGTCTTGGGTTGCAAACTAAAATTCGGTTGAGGCGGTGTAATAGGAAAAAACTACCTTTCAAGTGTAGATACTACTTGCTTAATTTCAGTTTCAATAGCCTCCTTCTGCTGCAATATAGTATTCATGGAGTCGGTATGTTGTTTTTCAGACAATTCATATTTTTCCTTAAACGATTTAAAAGTAAATTTAATGATTGCTATCTATGTACCTGTAGTTTAGTTATATTAAGTTCTAGCTCCTGGTTGATGTGTTTGGCCTCGGTTAAGGATAGGGAATGGTTAGTTTGATTTTCATCTAACTCCCTGTAAAGGTTCTCTGTAAAGTTAAGTACACGTAAATCAATAGAAAAGTACCGTTATCTAAAATTTTATTTTGTAAGTCGAGGGTAGCTGCATCCAGCTGAATTTGAAGGTCTTGAATAACTTTTTTAGAAGAATTCGATAACCAATTTAATCCAGCTCCCTTCAATTCTTTTAGTTAAATTCTTAAATAAGAATTACTTTTGTGTTGGAAGTCTGTAAGCTGGATACTTTTCGAGTAAGCCCCACGTTATGGAAGTTTAAATTATCTAATTCTTGAGATTGCTAAAGTAAAAAAATAAATAAATATAAATCAAATTAAAAATACTTGACGTAGTTCCAATTCTTTAGCTTTAAGTTCATCTAATAGCTTAGCATTGTTTATCTGTTCCTAAAATTTTAATTAAGTTTATATGTAAATTAAAGTTAAATATACATTTTGAACAGCTTTCTTTAATATTGCATGTTGTGCTTTTGTTCTAAAATATTAGTCTATTTATTCAAAATACAATTTACTTTGAAAACTCTTGCAGTAATCGTTGATATTTGTCTGCTAATTCTTCTAAAGTTGTCACTCCTAATAGTTTGAGAAAACAAAAAAACGTTTAGAAAAAGTATACATCCTGTATTTGAACTATATAAATCGGATATATAGCTAATGATTTATGTCAATATTTGTTAAAGTTATTTACCTCCCGAATATATGGAACTTGATGCTGACATAACTTTTAATTTCTTGCTGACTTGAGTCTAAAAGACATAAAGTAGAAATTAAAAGTTCCTTATTAATTATGTCATTAAAATATCGAGTGGAAAAGTTGACTAATGAATTTATAAGAATCAACTTTTATTAGGTTTAGTAAAACGTTAGTTTTAGAGTATATAATTGAAAGATAGTGATTAAATTCAAGATACTAGCCCTATTAGATCTATCGAACAAGATACTATTAAAGATAATTCAATATTTAGAACGGAAGCATGTTTACGTATTAGACCGACAGAATAAATTCTTTTGCAGTGTATTTTTACCTACTTTATATAATAACATAAGTGATAAAATAAACCTTTTAAAAGAAATAAAAGATGCAATGGATAAATTAAATATAAAAGATTGTGAAGATAATCTGGAAATACCAAATAGCATACATTAGAAAATTTATAAGGTGAACAAATTTATATTCAAATCTGACAAAAATTTTCAAAAAAGTCATGACATAGAGTTCAATTATTTTATTTTCAAAAGATATTTATGCGAAATGTTAATGTTTAGAATTAAGAAATTCAAGATGGTAACTTTGATTGAACTGCTTAATGAGATGTTAGCGAAGATATCCAAATATTTAGATGAGAATCATATCTACATTATGTTTAAATAGAATAAATACTCTTGTAATTTATTTTACCAAATTTTATGCCGATATAAGTGACAGGTGAAAAATTATATTTGAAATTATATTAACTTCAATCACAAAAGCTTAAATTTTATATACAAGAAGGTTAACTTGATAAGTTTATTTTTAAAGCAGCCGAAATATCTGAAAACAGATACGAAATTGTGTTAGATTATTTTAACAGCCTTACTGATCACAGTGAAAATGTTAGTGATCAAGCTTATTTGGTAAATTGCTAAGTGTAGATACCAAAAAAATTTCAAATAACCTTCATTTTAGATACAAAATGCGGTATTTCAAAGTTAGATACATTACTGCCTAATTTGAAATTGTTATCAATGAAGTGGTACGAAATAAATTTAAATCAATTATCAACATATTTAATCTAAATCTTGCAAGCTTAATTTTAAAGGTAAATATATTTGGCCATAAATATTTTAAGAAAGCTAAACTACATTCCTAAATCATAAGAGCCTTTCTTGGATGGAGTTATTAAGATATTAATTTTAAAAATACAAAAATAGCTAGTTGTCATACTTATACATTTATGACGCTAACTCTACTTGAAGGCTTTTTAATACTTTAAACAAATGCTTTCCAAAATACTAATTTTACATCTATTATGTTGTTTTTTCTCTTTTACGAATTCAACAAACAATATTAAAATATTAAAATATTAAAATTTCATAATTTAAAAACTTTCAAAGTGGGCTATTCCGTCTAAAATCCTTTTCCAAAAAACACTTATTAAAACTATTCTGACATCAGCTTACTCAATGTACTAGTTTAGCGCTATACGCTTTAAGTTAAAATTGCTAATTAATTGATTTAAATCAATGGAAATTAACCTCATCAATTTAGAAATACTCATCAGTAAAAATAACCTTTCCTGCTAGATATATTTAAAAATATTTGCCGTTTAAGCTCATCAGTTTCTCAATAAGAAATGGTTTCAAGCTTTCATTCACCTTAGAAATTTAAAAGGTTTACTAATCAACGGATTTATTTTTTAATAACTCCTTTGATTTCATACCGCAAACCAAAATCAACAAGTAGTGTATTGGCAACCTAATTACCTTAAGCCTTGCTTTTCTTCTATTTATTATGGTGTTATCAATCTTACTATTTATAAACAAGAGAGCATACTTCTAATTTAAACATTTGTACTTTTTCTCACATATATATATTTTTCTAATTTGATTCATCTTCATTTACTGCGAGCTTACTCAGATTAGAAACTGTGGTTTATCACTAGTACACCAAACCTTATAAATCTTTAATCTGAAAATTAATTACTTAAAGCCCAAAAACTAAAGATATTGTCAACTCTTGATTTTCCAATGAATTTATTTAACATTATAATAGCAGTTTGACTAATACGATTTATATATTTGTATCTTAAATATTAAAATAAGAGGTATTTTATTTATTTTAAAAAGTAAAGTAAAATGCTGTTATAAGTTGCATTTTAATAAAAAATTATAACACATTATTTACTTTAGTTTATCTTATTTGACAATTTTTTATTAAGACTTAATACCTTTAGTTTTTTAATAATTAGTTTTATACTTCATAAGCCAAGTTGGCTTTAATAAAAGGTTAATTTGAAATAACATTCAACTATATAATCTCTGTTTTGGTAGCTATATATCTAAAGCATAGCATTTACATGTTTCCTCTACCCTTCTAGATCTTAGGTTTCTTTTATGCATGAAAACCATAAAACAGTTCCACACAGATTCCTCCTACACCTGGTTGCAGCCAAACTATGGCACCTGGTAGTATATAGGACACCTCTTCTTAATGCCAGAATTAAGCATTTTAACTAATGTAAGTCTTTTTTATCTTTTCTAAATGCCTAAATTGCCTCTATTATAATTGGATATATTATATAAATCATCATTTATATCTATATCCATTTGTATAAGCTTTTTACTCCTTTTTAGTCTACTACTAACAATTTGCTAATTTAGTAATAAATTAGAATTAAATAAAAAACTTACTTTTTATACAAACTTTTACTCAACTTTTTGAAATTTTACTATTTAGGAAAATATAAAAATTAAGCTTCTTATTATTAAAAAGCCATACTGCTTTTTTAAAATATCTTTAAATATTTTAGCTCTTTTTTTATCTTAATAATATTATTTATTTGTTTTATTTTAGTAAAATTTATTACTTACACTATAAGTATTTAAAAAAAAATTAAAAAAATAAACAATTACTTAGTTTAAAAATATAAATCACTTATTTTTTTTATTATATAATTTATATAATTTTTCAGTTAGTAAATTATTTAATTTTTTTATAATTAGTAAATTTAATTTAATATACTAAGTATTAATTTAGAAATAGTTAGCAATTAAATTAAAATATTAGATAAAAGGTTTTAAAAGCTTAAAAAATAGATAATAAATCTTAAAAAAATAGTAAATAGCTATAAAAGTTAATAAAAGTAATTAAAAATAATAATATTACCATTATTATTAAAAAAGCTTAAGTTATTAATAAACAAAAATTTTATTAAAAACTAATTTTAAATAATTTTAAAAAAACTAAAAAATTAAAAAAGTGTAAAACTAATTACTTATTATATAATAAATTAACTAGTTATTTTAAAAAATTAGCCTTTTTAATTTATTAATATAAATAAATAAAAATAAACTAAATATAGTTTATATTATAAAAATAAGTAAAAAATAATATATTAAATTATAGCATTATTATAAATATTGAATTACTTAAATTTAATTTGCAGCTAAAAAGAAAATCACATTAATTTAAACTTATATATTTTATATTAATATTTAAAATACTTTAATTACTATTTATTTTAATTAAATAAACTATTACTTTTAAAAATTAGTCTTATTAAAATTCTATTTTTAACCATTACTACTATATGACTTTATTTTTTAATATAAAAATAAAATATTAAAAATATAATATATTAATTAACTTAATAATTTTTATTATTACTATTATGTTAAAAAATTATTACTAAATATAAATTTAATTTAAACTTTAATATTTATTACTATTAGTTTAATAGTTTATTTTACTTTTAACTATTTATATAATTTTAATTTAATTTATTTATATTAAGTTTAAGTTTTTTTACTATTTATATTTACTACTTTTTGATTAAAGTATAGCTTTTTTATAAACATTATATATTTTTATAAAAAAAATAAATATGTAATTTTAAAAAAATTAATTAAAAATAATTTTAATAATTTAAATAACAATTATTATATTAAAAAATAATAGTAATTAAATAAAATATATTTAATAAAAATATTATAAATATAATTATATATATTTAAGTAAGAAATTTAATATTAAAAAATTAATATAAAATTAATAATAATATTATTATTCTAAATAATACTACTTTATATTATAGCTATACTAATAGCTAAAAATTATTTTTTGTTTTAAAAAAATATAATATTAAAAATCTGCTTAGAAAAGTAGTTAATAGTAATACTTAAAAGTTTATTAATAAATAAATAATAAAATTTAAAATAAGTAAAAAGTAAATAAAAAATATTAAAGATAAAATAAAAAATAAAAAATAACTATTAGTTTATAATAATTATAAAATATTATTTTAAAGTACAACTTATATTTTATTATATAAATAATTATATATTTTTTATATAATTTGGTTTACTAGTTATTAATATATTAAAGTTTTATAGCTAAATAAAATATTAAATATAATTTAATTATATATATATATAATAAATATAAAAGTAGTAAAAATAAAATAAAATAAAAAAATAAAAGTAATATTTTTAATAAGCTA